>VYZX01027063.1:162049-250189 GCA_013401335.1 Brachypteracias leptosomus
CCCACGTCGGACCCGGCATGCCCACAACCCGGAACCAAGCACTCCCAACTCCCCGGGACCCAGTATCCCTACTCCCCGGGACCAAGCATCCCCTACCCCTCCGGGACCGGGCATCCCCCCCAATCCGGGACACGGCGTTCCCCTCCCGGGGACAAGCAACTCCCCTCGCCTGAGACATGGCGTTTCCCCTCCCCGGGACCAAACACAACCAACCGGGACCCGGCATGCCCAACCCCCGGGACCAAGCACCCCCTCACCACTCACGGGGACCAAGCACCCCCTGCCCGGGACCCGACATCTCCCCCCGCCCGGGCATCATCCCCCCCTGGGACCGGGCATTCCCTGCTTATCCTCTCCCCTAGAGCGTGTGTTAGTTTCCCAGCCGGGTACGTGGGGAAAGGGATGGAGGGACAGGCTCAGCCGTGGGGTACCGGCTTGGAGCCGGGAAGCACCCCCGGGTGCCCAAGCACCACCCCGGGGAGAGGAGCGAGTGTCGCTGCTGGAGCAGCCTTCCTCCCATGGGGCTCGGAGTGCTTGATGGGCAGGGGTCCCCTCGTCCAAAAGCCAAGGTGTGTGTGTGGGGGAATGGGGAGGAAGCTTTATTTTGTCCCAGGAGCACAAACCCCCCAGTGTGGCCATGAGGTGCCCAAACCACAGCGAGGGTTTATCTGCAGCCAGCGCTGCTTTAAACCTCTAGAAAATAGATGGAGCACTAGTTTTGAGGCCCAGCATCTGCATCCCCCCAGCTCTTGTGCCTTTACAGAACCATTTCCTATTTAAAAGCAACTTTTGTGTCTCTCTTGCTGCTTGGAAGCCAGCCCTGCAGGAGGCTGAGCCAGGCGGGGAGCCCAGTGCGGCTGTCTGCTGTTGTGGCTCAAGTGCCCCAAAGTGAGTTTTGGAGTTTGCATCCTTCGGCTGCCTCCCTTACGCCCCTAAAAGCCGTATGGGAGCTGGCTCTGCAATGAGAATCTGTGGGATGACTCCCTGCTGGAGGATGAAGATGGTGGAGGAAGAGGACCAGACGTAACCGCAGGCCCTCCCCTGCTCAGGGAGCATCCCAGGTCTGGGGTTTGGCTCCGCAGCCTTTGGTTTGAGGAACACAGGAGGAGCAGGAGACCTGGGATACCTCAACAATGGGTTTCCCACGGCCATGTACATGCAGGGTACACCCCCACGTAGGACGGGGTCACTCTCGCTGCTGCATCACCCTGGGCAGAGCCAGGATGCAGAGGATGTCCTAGGAGGAAAGGCTGCCTGCTATTGCTGAGCTCCTGCTCTACTGGGGCTGAAAACTTCCAGAAACTGCATCCAGGCTGCATTTCCTATGGCTACCAGACTTTTCTGGACCTCTTCCTCCACCACCTTTCCCTGGTGCATTGTTCCTCTTAGCAGTGGGAGGGGAGTGAACATCACCTCTTTTCCCTGGACTGTGGCACTGGAGACATCCCAAGCTGTGTCCTGGTTGTTAACCCCTCCAGGATTGGTGGGCAGCAGGTTTTGGGGTGGCTGGGCTGGGAGCTGGCAGGCATTGCCTGAGGAAGGAGCATGCATGCAGGCAGCGATGGTGGGACATTTCCTTCCTGGAAGGCAGGAAGTGATTATGTCTTTGCACGAATGACACGGAGCCTAAAAATAACTGTCAGGTCTCTGTTGTGAGCAAATACCCCCTGGGATTTGCTCGGTTTTGGCTTTATTTAGGAGCAGGGGAGAAGAGAGCTCTGGGAGAGCAAGCTCCACACAAACCCACGGGCGAGCGTGTGACAGCGGGTGCTGGTATGCATAAGGTGCTGCTTGTCTGGCGCAAAAAAAGGTGTGGTTTGCAGCTCAGCTCGGCTTTGAGAAGCAGCCCCGTGTAAATGGAGCCGTCCCATTGCTCTGCCAGCCTTCCCGCACTCGGGAGGGGAGCTGGTGGTTAGCTATGAATAGCACAAAATCATAGCCCTCGCCTTCCCGAAATGCCCTGGCCACCCTTCTCCTGCTGCTGAGCCTCTTGGGCTTGGGAGCTGGGTGCTGCGCCATGGGTGCCACCCCAGGGCCCCCACCCCCTCCCCAGCTGCTGGCTGGCGCAGGATCACGCTGAAAAATCTCCTGTGAGACGGAGGTAGAAATAGTGATAGGGAGGAACAATTTGTTGGAGAGCATTTGGGCATGGGGCTGTGGTGCTTTCTGGTGAGCTGGGGAGGGTTTGGTGGTGGAAGAAGGAGCTCCTCTGCAGGACAGGTGTCTCTGTGGAGATGGCCCCAGCCTTTATCTCCATCCGTTGTGGATTTTTTTTGTTGTTTCTTTGCACTATTGAAAGGAAACTCTTCAGTAAGCATGCTCGCAGACCTTGAAACTGATGGCAGCGGGTTGACAGCACAGCCGTGCTTGCAAATTAGGGCTTTGTTCCTCTTTCCATTGAATGTCATTGATAAAACCCCTCGCTCTGGCAGCCTGAGCACCTCCTGTGTGTCCCTGAGCTGCCCCTTCACGTGTGTGTGTGTGTCTTTAAAAAATGCAAGAAAAGAAGGTTTTTGTGGGGAAGAAGATGTGTGAGGTAGGTGTTCATCCAACAAAGGACAACCTGCACCTGGGCTACTGCTAAGCTGTTACAGGTGGGCTCTGTGCAACATCGAGGTGGTTTGGCCAAAAAAGCCACCTCTGTTTTGTATCCTGCTGAAAAGATCATAGAATCGTTTGGGTTGGAAGAGGCCTTTAAGAGAGTCCAACCATTAACCCAGCACTGTCAGGCTACCACTAAACCGTGTCCCTCAGCACCACATCTCCACAGCTTTGAAATCCCTCCAGGGATGGGGACTCTACCACTGCCTTGGGCAGCCTGGGCCAGAGCTCCACAACCCTTTTGGGGTAGACATTTTTCCTCACATCCAACCTACACCTCCCCTGGTGCAATTTGAGGCCATTTCCTCTTGTCCTATTGCTTGTTCCTTGGGAGAAGAGATCAACTCCCACGTGGCTCCAACCTCCTTTCAGGGAGTTGTCAAGATGCTTGCCCCTCGTCCCTGGCAGATGCTGGTGGTGAAGCACAGAGGATCAGCAGCACTGATCTCAGCCTGATTGAGAAATACCTCCATACTTTCTAGGAAATGCTGCTTATTCAGTTGTAGTTTTGGCCATTGGTGCTGGCTCCCTGAGGAGCCCAGAACCTGTGAGAATGGAGAGTGATTGCTTCTGTGTGTTTAAAAGTCGTAATAAACCAAACAAAGCTTATAAAATCAGAGCTGTCTGCTGCAAAGTTGGCTTTCCAGAGCCTTCTCCTTCCCGTTGCAAAGCACTTCTGCATTCGTTTAAGGTATTTTGGGTCACGTCGCTTCCTTGCCTTATCTCACCCTTGCAGCTTGTTAGGTGAACAACATGTTTCAAATAAACCACGACTCAATACATACTTCTCACCTTTCCTTTTTATTTTATTATGTTGTTGGTTTTTTTAATAAGCAAAACTGCTTCCTTCCAGCATCACCTGGAACAACAGGAGCCTGGTTCCCACACAGCCTCAGCTCTGGGATATCTCCTGACACACACCAGCTCCACCAGCGAAGGTCTTGATCTTTGTGTGTTATTTTATTTTCACTGTTTTTTGAAAAAGAATGTTAAAGAACACGTTGGGGTGGGGGGCTCAGCTCCAGCACTTCCTCTGGGGTTCGGCGACGCCCCTCGAGCACCGCCGGGCTTTCCTGCTTCCCGCCATGGTGTTTCCTGCCTTCCTGCTTGGATCACCAGTGTCGGGTACCCCCCGGACCCTTATGGATACATCTGTGCCAGCTCGGTGCTGAAAAGCTGCCCCACGCCCCAGAGGTGGGTTGGATGCTTTAGGAGGATGCTGCAATTGCTGCTGCTTCCCAAAGAGCTTTGCATTTTATTTAAAAAAACCCCGATAAAATAACCTGAGGATGCATGGAGAGAGATTTATTGGATTGATTTCCTGCTGACAATGAGGCGGCCGGGCAAGTGCACGCTTCCTCCTCATCACAGTGTCTGGGGCAGATGCATCCTGCAGCTGCAGCCCAGCCGCCCCCCGCTATATTTAGGCCATTGTTTGCTCTGGCTTTGAGTCCTGGCCAGGTCCCTTGGCCACAGGAATAACTCTTGTGCCAGGGGGGAAGAGTGGCTCCATGAGGCAGGAGGCTGAGCACTGTACATTGTCGTGGCTTATGAGGGAGAGGCTGCAGAGCCCATGTGTCGTCTCTTGGGATTCTCAAGCAGCATCCTGGTGTCATCTGCGGCTCCTCCAGCATTCCCCATCCACCCAGGGCATGGCAGGGAAGGATCTACAGGGAAAAGGAAGCATCTATCCATTGCATACCCATTGCTTTGCTTGCTTGTTAGGCATCAGGAACAATTAACTCTCTGAAGCTTTGAATTTAGGCAAAACACCTAGAGAAGAACAGAGCTGGTTTGTTCAAGGGGGGATACGCCCTTGCAGGGTGTCAGTTCTTTCTGCGGCCAGGGAGAAAATGGGCTCTTTGTGAACAAGCCATGGCCGCAAGTTATCTTGGGCTTGGCTTTTAGGTTTCTGAGCTTAGGGCTGTGAGTGCCAGCAAGGGGATGAGCTGGCTGGGTGAGTATCTCTGGGGTTTGTCCTCTTGTCCCGGAGAGAAGATGCAGGCAGGAGGCAAGGATGCTGTGCAGGGGGGGTTGTCTCTGCATTGTAGAAAGGAGACCCCTAAATATGGTGTCGTGTGAGGGAAGGGATGCTCAAAAACTGGCTCGTGCCTGCTGATGGCTAATGCCATCATAAAATCCATGTGGATTGTGCCTGAGCTTCCTAACTTCTCATAGTGGATGAAAACAGAGAAAAGCCCCACCAGCTTGGCTGGTTTTTGGAGAATAACTCAGATCTTCACTTTCCAGGCTGAGATGTGGTGTTAAGTACAGGCAAAATAATAAAACTTTTTTTTTAGAGTAAGTTGCCAACCTAAGCACCTGCTTAGTGTTTCCTAATTGTGTTCAACTCTTAGGGGGAAAAAAAAGCCCTGATATTTGGACTAATCCAGAGCCCTTTCGTGATCTGATCCCTGGGCTCCTGCCTGCTTTGGCTGGCCTGTGATGATTGCTCCACTGTGTCTCTTCTCATCGCAGCCACCAGTGATATTTCGGAGAGTTTTCAGGCAAGATCATTTTATCTGGTTTCCTGGGATAGGGTTTTGCTCCCTGACCCATCCCATTTTGTGTCGCAGCTTGCTGGTTGGGCACTGAGAGGGTATAAACCCTCCTGCTCCCAACAGATGCGGCGGTACCAGTAAATACACTAATGCTTCTCTCTTCCTATGGCTTTTTAGACCAGTTCCCGCAGTTGCCCAGAGCACCCATTTTGGGTAATTTTGGCACTTTTCTTGCTTTTGCTGCTCAGCCAAGGCGGGGAAAAGAGCTGAAATGCGATTTCCTCTCTCCATTCATTTTGTGGTTTGAAGGACCATTTCCAAATCTGCACAGAATCTTTTATGGCCATTACTCATTGGCATGGTTTGTTGGGGGAGAAGGATATCCCTGGGGATTTACAGTGAAGTTGGGTGACTGCAATGGTGACAGAGGGAGAAGGATGACGGAAATACTTCTGCCTGCGCCTGTTTGCAAGTAGTGGGGTGAGTCTCCATTCCCTGGCATGGGGATACTGGAGCAAACCCAGAGGGACTGGTATGGCTCATCAGTCTGCGTTTTTGAAAAGATGCACCAATTCTGAGCAAAATAAGGGGGGGAAAAAAGCATCCTGGCTGAACACCTTGCTCTTGCCCTCTGGCTGAGCTCTCCAAAGCCACAAGCACCTGTTCTGAAAACTCAAAACCTCCCTATATATTTTTTTTTACTTTATTTTTGCCCCGATAGTGTTTGTGTGGAAAGAACACATAAGGCAGCTTGGAGNTCCACAGCTTTGAAATCCCTCCAGGGATGGGGACTCTACCACTGCCTTGGGCAGCCTGGGCCAGAGCTCCACAACCCTTTTGGGGTAGACATTTTTCCTCACATCCAACCTACACCTCCCCTGGTGCAATTTGAGGCCATTTCCTCTTGTCCTATTGCTTGTTCCTTGGGAGAAGAGATCAACTCCCACGTGGCTCCAACCTCCTTTCAGGGAGTTGTCAAGATGCTTGCCCCTCGTCCCTGGCAGATGCTGGTGGTGAAGCACAGAGGATCAGCAGCACTGATCTCAGCCTGATTGAGAAATACCTCCATACTTTCTAGGAAATGCTGCTTATTCAGTTGTAGTTTTGGCCATTGGTGCTGGCTCCCTGAGGAGCCCAGAACCTGTGAGAATGGAGAGTGATTGCTTCTGTGTGTTTAAAAGTCGTAATAAACCAAACAAAGCTTATAAAATCAGAGCTGTCTGCTGCAAAGTTGGCTTTCCAGAGCCTTCTCCTTCCCGTTGCAAAGCACTTCTGCATTCGTTTAAGGTATTTTGGGTCACGTCGCTTCCTTGCCTTATCTCACCCTTGCAGCTTGTTAGGTGAACAACATGTTTCAAATAAACCACGACTCAATACATACTTCTCACCTTTCCTTTTTATTTTATTATGTTGTTGGTTTTTTTAATAAGCAAAACTGCTTCCTTCCAGCATCACCTGGAACAACAGGAGCCTGGTTCCCACACAGCCTCAGCTCTGGGATATCTCCTGACACACACCAGCTCCACCAGCGAAGGTCTTGATCTTTGTGTGTTATTTTATTTTCACTGTTTTTTGAAAAAGAATGTTAAAGAACACGTTGGGGTGGGGGGCTCAGCTCCAGCACTTCCTCTGGGGTTCGGCGACGCCCCTCGAGCACCGCCGGGCTTTCCTGCTTCCCGCCATGGTGTTTCCTGCCTTCCTGCTTGGATCACCAGTGTCGGGTACCCCCCGGACCCTTATGGATACATCTGTGCCAGCTCGGTGCTGAAAAGCTGCCCCACGCCCCAGAGGTGGGTTGGATGCTTTAGGAGGATGCTGCAATTGCTGCTGCTTCCCAAAGAGCTTTGCATTTTATTTAAAAAAACCCCGATAAAATAACCTGAGGATGCATGGAGAGAGATTTATTGGATTGATTTCCTGCTGACAATGAGGCGGCCGGGCAAGTGCACGCTTCCTCCTCATCACAGTGTCTGGGGCAGATGCATCCTGCAGCTGCAGCCCAGCCGCCCCCCGCTATATTTAGGCCATTGTTTGCTCTGGCTTTGAGTCCTGGCCAGGTCCCTTGGCCACAGGAATAACTCTTGTGCCAGGGGGGAAGAGTGGCTCCATGAGGCAGGAGGCTGAGCACTGTACATTGTCGTGGCTTATGAGGGAGAGGCTGCAGAGCCCATGTGTCGTCTCTTGGGATTCTCAAGCAGCATCCTGGTGTCATCTGCGGCTCCTCCAGCATTCCCCATCCACCCAGGGCATGGCAGGGAAGGATCTACAGGGAAAAGGAAGCATCTATCCATTGCATACCCATTGCTTTGCTTGCTTGTTAGGCATCAGGAACAATTAACTCTCTGAAGCTTTGAATTTAGGCAAAACACCTAGAGAAGAACAGAGCTGGTTTGTTCAAGGGGGGATACGCCCTTGCAGGGTGTCAGTTCTTTCTGTGGCCAGGGAGAAAATGGGCTCTTTGTGAACAAGCCATGGCCGCGAGTTATCTTGGGCTTGGCTTTTAGGTTTCTGAGCTTAGGGCTGTGAGTGCCAGCAAGGGGATGAGCTGGCTGGGTGAGTATCTCTGGGGTTTGTCCTCTTGTCCCGGAGAGAAGATGCAGGCAGGAGGCAAGGATGCTGTGCAGGGGGGGTTGTCTCTGCATTGTAGAAAGGAGACCCCTAAATATGGTGTCGTGTGAGGGAAGGGATGCTCAAAAACTGGCTCGTGCCTGCTGATGGCTAATGCCATCATAAAATCCATGTGGATTGTGCCTGAGCTTCCTAACTTCTCATAGTGGATGAAAACAGAGAAAAGCCCCACCAGCTTGGCTGGTTTTTGGAGAATAACTCAGATCTTCACTTTCCAGGCTGAGATGTGGTGTTAAGTACAGGCAAAATAATAAAACTTTTTTTTTAGAGTAAGTTGCCAACCTAAGCACCTGCTTAGTGTTTCCTAATTGTGTTCAACTCTTAGGGGGAAAAAAAAGCCCTGATATTTGGACTAATCCAGAGCCCTTTCGTGATCTGATCCCTGGGCTCCTGCCTGCTTTGGCTGGCCTGTGATGATTGCTCCACTGTGTCTCTTCTCATCGCAGCCACCAGTGATATTTCGGAGAGTTTTCAGGCAAGATCATTTTATCTGGTTTCCTGGGATAGGGTTTTGCTCCCTGACCCATCCCATTTTGTGTCGCAGCTTGCTGGTTGGGCACTGAGAGGGTATAAACCCTCCTGCTCCCAACAGATGCGGCGGTACCAGTAAATACACTAATGCTTCTCTCTTCCTATGGCTTTTTAGACCAGTTCCCGCAGTTGCCCAGAGCACCCATTTTGGGTAATTTTGGCACTTTTCTTGCTTTTGCTGCTCAGCCAAGGCGGGGAAAAGAGCTGAAATGCGATTTCCTCTCTCCATTCATTTTGTGGTTTGAAGGACCATTTCCAAATCTGCACAGAATCTTTTATGGCCATTACTCATTGGCATGGTTTGTTGGGGGAGAAGGATATCCCTGGGGATTTACAGTGAAGTTGGGTGACTGCAATGGTGACAGAGGGAGAAGGATGACGGAAATACTTCTGCCTGCGCCTGTTTGCAAGTAGTGGGGTGAGTCTCCATTCCCTGGCATGGGGATACTGGAGCAAACCCAGAGGGACTGGTATGGCTCATCAGTCTGCGTTTTTGAAAAGATGCACCAATTCTGAGCAAAATAAGGGGGGGAAAAAAGCATCCTGGCTGAACACCTTGCTCTTGCCCTCTGGCTGAGCTCTCCAAAGCCACAAGCACCTGTTCTGAAAACTCAAAACCTCCCTATATATTTTTTTTTACTTTATTTTTGCCCCGATAGTGTTTGTGTGGAAAGAACACATAAGGCAGCTTGGAGAAATGGCACTGGCCTGAACAGCTGAGGCTTTTTTTTTTCACTGTCTCTCGCCTGTAAAAGAAGCCAGGCTGCCTAATGGTGCAGAAAATTCACAGTAGAGCAACAAGTTTTCTGCAGAGCAGGGAAGGAAGATGGGGAGGAGGGGGGAAAAAAATCTGTGATGGGGCACGGCTGTCTTGAAATAGCACATTTTCCGGAGGCTTTTCCCACTGTCTTGAAGCATTTGCAGCTGCTGGGGGGCATCGCATTCTCTGGGACTGCAGTCAGGGACTGATCCTGAGCTGCTTGTGAGGCAGCAGAAAGCAATTTGGAAGGTTGGGTTAAAGCCACCGTGGGTTTGGCAGTGCTGGGCATCGCTGCCAAGCAAGTACCGTCCCCCTTTTTCATGCAGGCAGGGTGATTCCCACTGCAGCATCAGTACAAAGGAGATTTTAATGGGGAGATTTTCATGAGGACTCTCTCAGCAGGGATTAGGCTGAGGGTTTTTTTCAGGCTGACCCTTTGCCACCTTGCTTTGGTTACCAGGATCCAGCAGACAGTCACTGCATTGTCCTGGACTGCTGGAGTGTGGTGGGATGCTCCTGGCTGCTGCCAACCCCCCTTGCCCTGAGATGGCTCTTCTGCTTTCATCCTTGTTTAGGAATGCGCTCCCTAGGGATGTGGGAGTCTGCTTTTGGAGTTCCCCCCTCCCTGCCCTGGGAGAGAGGGTGCTGCTCCAGAATGGGCATAACTGGCTGCTTTAAAGGAGGCAGCTTCTAGATTTACTCACTAATAGAGCCTCCTACAACTTCTGAACCCACAAAAATCGTGTGCAGGTGCTTCACAATCCCCCCTGGCTCCGTTTCTGCTTGCGCACACGTGGAGACGTGTGTGTGCATACACAGCCTGGACCGGGGAGCAACCTCCAGGCATGCTGGGCAGCTCCTGAATCCTAAATTACTCAATATTTAGCAGTATTTACTTGCTGTTCAAGCATTTTCCATGGAGGGAGGGATCCTGGAATGTTTTACAGGCTCTGGAAAAGCAGAGATGAGGCTGTGTCCCTCTGCAATGCCATCTGCTGACACAGCAGATTTGGGGGGGCCGTATCCAGCATTTTGCCTATTTATGTTTTTTTCCACCCCAATCCTCAGCCCTGCTTTAGGCTTCTCCATGTCTGGATGCTCCCAGATGAGGGGAGCCACATGGCGGGCAGGGAGGAAGAAAACCCTTTGCAGGAGCAGGAGGGAAAGCTCTGGTTTAGCTTTTAGAATCACAGAATGATTTGGGTTGGGAGGGACCTTAGAGATCACCTAGTTCCAATCCCTCTGTTTTTTCCCCAGCTGTCAGTGGGGGAGTGCCCTGCACCCGCCCAGGATTTTCCCTTCCTAAAATGGGAGCAGCTGTCAAAAAATTCCTTCTCCCTCTCCCTCCCTTCTTGTTTTCCCCATGGTCTCTGCCAATCTCCCTGTCCTGGTGCAGCCACCTGTGGATGATGGGTACGACGGCCAGCGCGGCACAGCAAGCAGTCTCGGCATCCCCCCCAGAGAGCGGGGCGCTGGGCAGCTGCAGCATGGAGGACCAGCGCTCCCTCAGCATCCACTCCTTCCAGACCCTGGGGCTCCACAACAGCAAGGCCAAGTCCATCATCACCAACAAAGTGGCTCCCGTGGTCATCACGTAAGTGCTTGGCAGTTTCTTGTAATTCTAGACCTCTATTTTTCTGCACCTTCTTCCCTAAATATTACTTTTTTTCAAATCATAGATTGGTTTGGGTTGGAAGAGACCTTTGAAGATCATCTAGTCCAACCCTCCTGCAGTGAGCAGTGACAGCCTCAACTAGAGCAGGTTGCTCAGAGCCCCAGCCAACCTCAACTGGAATGGTTCCAGGGATGGGGCATTGACCACCTCTCTGGGCAACCTGGGCCAGGGTCTCACTAACCTCATCAAAAAAACATTTCTTCCTTCTCTCTAGACTAAATCTTCCCTCTTTTAGTTTCAAATCATCACACCTTGTCCTGTGACAACAGATCCTTCTAAAAAGTCTGTCCTCATCTTTCTGACAGGCCCCTTTAAGTACTGAAAGGCTGCAATAAGGTCTTCCTGGAGCCTTCTCTTCTCCAGGCTGAACAAGCCCAACTCTCTCAGCCTGGCCTCACACCAGAGGGGTTCCAGCCCTCATATCATTGCTGGGGCCTCCTCTGGCCCCACTCCAACAGGTCCATGTCTGTCCTGTGATGAGGACTCCAGAGCTGGCCCCAGCACTGCAAGGGGGGTCTCCCCAGAGCGGAGCAGAGGGGCAGAATCCCCTCCTTCGCCCTGCTGCCCTCCCTCAACCTGCTGGCAAAACCAGATTTTTCTGGTTGAGGCCCTGCTAAAAAGGTTGTCCCCATCTTACCATAGAATCATGGAATGTTTTGGATTGGAAAGGACCATTAAAGGTCATTTAGTCCTATCTTAACCTATGCTGTTATTTTTTTCCTTTACCCATCTGTGCATTGCCCTTGCAGGTACAACTGCAGGGAGGAGTTTCAGATCCATGATGACCTACTGAAGGCCAACTACACAGTGGGACGCATTTCCGAGGCCATGCTGGAACACTACCTTGTGCAGGTGAGGATCATAGAATTGTAAACTGGTTTGGGTTGGAAGGGACCTTTGAAGGTCATCTAGTCCAACCCCCCTTCAGGGAGCAGGGACAGCTTCAACTAGAGCAGGTTCCTCAGAACATTGCTGCTGCCTCATGCCAAACCCATTTCAGCCTGGAATTTGGGCACCTCGGGGATTTTTTGGGGCTAATTTTGAAGATTACCAAGAAAAAGCTACTTTTCTTTACAGCTGCATTCAAGCTACTTGCTCCAATCCACTTCTTCCTCATCTTCTCTCTGCCCATCTTGTTTTGCAGGGGAAATATTTCATGGTCAGGGATATATATGGCAAATTAGATGTCTTGAACACTACTGGCAGCTGCGGTGCTCCCAATTTTCGACAAGCCAAAGGAGGTTACGCTGTATTCGGCATGGGGCAACCCAGCCTCAATGGCTTCAAGCTTGTGCTGCAGAAGCTGCAGAGAGAAGGCCACAAGGTTGGTGGAAAGGTGGAAATTGGGGTGGGGAAAGGCAGGCGAGCTTTTGGGCAGCCTCTCCCCTTCTTCGCAGGAGTGCGTATTCTTCTGTGTCCGTGAGGAGCCTGTGGTCTTTCTGCAGTTGGAGGGGGACTTTGTGTCCTACACCCCACGGGGCAAGGAGAACCTGCATGAGAACCTCCAGTGCCTGCAACAGGGGGTGCGGGCAGAGAGCCTGGAGCTGGCCATCCGCAAGGAGGTGAGGTGGGACCAGAGTGCTAACAGGGTATATGTGTGTCCCCCAGCTCAAAAACAAGTGGATGGGTTGTTGGGGGTGGTGGGCACCCCGTGGGTTTTGATGAGGGGTCCCCATCTCCACTAGATTCACGACTTCGCCCAGCTGAGCGAGAGTGTCTACTACGTCTACAATGACATTGAACGCTTGCGGGATGAGCCCCATACCGTGCGGGTGCAGTGCGAGGAGGACATCCAGGTGACAGAGGAGGTCTACCGCAGACCCATCTTCCTCCTGCCCTCCTACAGGTGCTGCCCTTTCTCCTCCTCATGTGCAGTCGGTGGCTTTGCTTTCACAAACTGGGCTCTTGATACCCTCTTAAGACACGTGTCCTCCACCATGGTGGGGACAAAGCTCCTGCTATGGCCCTGTCCTCCTAACAAGGACTGTCCCCATGCCTGGCAGGTACCACCGGCTTCCTCTGCCTGCTGAAGGAGCCCCTTTGGAAGAGCAGTTCAACACTTTCATCCACTTCCTCAGGGTAAGCCGAGGAAAAGCTCCTGATCCATGGGGCGATGTTGTGCTGGGATTTGCTCCTGTGCCTGAGCAAGTGTGTCACGTCAGGGAACATGGCTTCTCAAGAGCATCTTCTTCTGATTTGGGCGTTATGCTGCCTATTAGAGGATGCCTGTGCCTGCAATTGCATCCCATTCCCATTGCTGTAGACTCTGCTGGAGAAGTCCATGTTGTCCAGCTGCTTGGCCCTACCACTGGCTGGAGGTGACCATCCCTTGCCACCTTCCAGCATCCCTGCACAGGTGGCTCTTCCCTAAATGGGTTTGGGAGAAATCACAGAATCATAGACTGTTTTGGGTTAAAAGGGACCCTTAAATGTCATCTAATCTAACCTCCCTGCAGTGAGCAGGAACATCTTCGACTAGAGCAGGTTGCTCAGGATCCAGAAATCTGGATTTGGTGCAAAGGCTTTTGATGGCAGGGCTTCTCTGGTTTTGTTTTTTTTGGTTTTTGGGGTTTTTTTTAAGTCTGGGAGATGAAATCCAAGCAGCTTGAGGACTGGTGACAGAAATATCTCTGGTGGGGTGGACAGGCCAATGTCCACCGGCGACTGGAGAAGACTTGGACAAGGGGACGCAGTGGATCGACTGCCCATTGTGCTGTCCTGGTCCATCCACACCATCCCCTGACGAAAGGGGAGCTGCCACCTACCCCTCCTCAGTTGAGCAGGGCCGCCACCTCCACCTTGGCCGTTGTGGTGGCAGGCCAGGTCTCCTGGATGTCCCTGTGGTCTCCATCCATGTATCCGTCCTTCCTAGGAGAGCCCCAGCCTGCTGCTGCGGGACCCCGGCAGATCCCCGCCAGCGCTGCTCTTCAGTTGCCAGACTGGTGTAGGCAGGACCAACCTGGCCATGGCCATGGGCACACTCATCCTCCACCACCACCGAGCAGCAACTCAGAAGCCTGAGTAAGCGGGGCAGTCCCCAGGGCTGGAGTGGGAGGGGATGTCTTTGTCCCTGAGGCCAGTTTGATCTCCTCCTTCTTCTACCTCAGGCTCCACCACCTGCCTAAAACATCTCCCAGGGACAGGCTTCGGGTCATCCAGACCTTCATTGAGATGATCCCCAAAGGCCAGCAGATAGTTGAGGAGGTAAGAGGACACTCATGAAACCTTGGTGAGGTAGGTGGGAGGGGATGAGGTCAGTCCCCCCCCACCCAGGTCTCACTGAGTGACTTTCTGCTTGTTCCTCCCAAGGTGGATGCTGCCATTGCCTCTTGCTCGGAGATGCACGACATGAAGGAAGCCATCTATGAGTACAAGAAGAAGCTGGAAGGGATCGGAGAGGACTATCAGATCCAGGTACACTAATTAGAGGATCACTCAGATGCAAGCTGCCTGTGCAGGGTCATTTTTCGAGCTGTTTTTGCACGGGGATGAGAAGAATGTAAATTCTGGAAATCCGAAGCTTCCTGTGAGCTGGAAATTTCCCAGGGACGTGATACCTGGAAGGTTGTAGAGCTTTTATCTTTTTTTTTTTTAATTATTATTTTCCAATTCTTGAAGAGCCATAACATTGAGCAGGCTGGGATCTGGGGAAAAGCTGCTGGTTTGGGGCTTCACCGCTGCTTCTGGGTGATGACCTCAGGAGCAAATAATATCCTGTGCCCTGGTTTTGTCAGCTCTAAAACTGGAAAATTCATGCCAGCCTGACTGGTAAAAGTCCTCAGGAGCTGGGGAGGAACTGTTGCCTAGAATGGGACCTGTCAGAAAGATGGGGACAAACTTTTCAACAGGGCTTGTTGTGACAGGACAAGGGGTGATGGTTTTAAACTAAAAGAGGGAGACTTAGACTAGAGAGAAGGAAGGAATTTTTTACACTGAGGTTGGTGAGACCATGGGCCAGGTTGCTCAGAAAGGTCATAGATGTCATATCTGATGGAACCATTCCAGGTGAGGTTGGCCAGGGCTCTGAGCAACCTGCTCTACTTGCAGCTGTCCCTGCTCATTGCAGGGAGGTTGAACTAGATGACCCTTATAGGTCTCTTCCCACCCAAACCATTCCATGATTCTATGAAATATAGTCACCCAAGATCAAGCTTTTCTGTCTGTAGGTCTTTTTCCCCCCTCCTTGTTTTTAGAAGCCATCAGGGTGGTTTTCTACACTTGAAAGCTATGGTTTCCCTTTGTCTAACCAGGCAGCTCCTCAGCAGGTGAGGGAGGGAGGGAGGATGGAGCCCTTGATGTCCATGTCAACGGCTTGATGTCCAGATGGAAAACAGTGACAAGTGGTGTCCTTCAGGTGTCCATACTGACGCCAATGTTGTTTAATATCTTCACTAACGATATTGACAGTGGCATTGAGTGCGCCCTCAGCAAGTTTGCTGATTACACCAACCTGGAGGGTGCAGTTGATATGCCAGAGGGATGGGATGCCATCCAGAGGGACCTGGACAGGCTGGAGAGGTGGGCCCAGGTGAACCTCATGAGATTCAACAGATTGAACCCTTGGCCCTTGGTGCAAGTGTAGGGTCCTGCACCTGGGCTGGGACAACCAGTGTTATCAATATAGGCTAGAAGACATGCTAGAGAGCAGCCCTGTGGAAGAAGACTTGGGGGTACCGGTGGATGAGAAGCTAGACATGAGCCACCAATGCTCAATTGCAGCCCAGAAGGCAAATCGCATCCTGGGCTGCATCAAAAGAAGTGTGGCCAGCAGATCAAGAGAGGTGATTCTGTCCCTCTACTTTGCCCTGGTGAGACCTCACCTGGAGTACTGCGTCCAGCTCTGGAGCCCCGAACACAGGAAGGATGTGAACCTGCTGAAGCATGTCCAGAGGAGGGCCACGAAAATGGTCAGAGGGCTGGAGCACTTCTCCTATGAAGACAGGCTGAGAGAGTTGGGGTTGTTCAGCCTGAAGAAGAGAAGGCTCTGGAGGGACCTTATTGTGACCTTCCAATACCTGAAAAGGGCCTATAAGAAGGCAGGGGAAGATCTGTTCACAAGGGTTTGTAGCATTAGTGGTTTTAAGGTAGAAAAGGGTAGATTTAGGTTGGACATTAGGAAAATGTTCTTTAACATGAGGGTGGATGATCACTGGAACAGGTTGCCCAGAGAGGTGGTGGAGACCCCATCCCTGGAGACATTCAAGATCAGGCTTGATGGGGCTCTGAGCAACCTGACCTAGTTATAGAATCCTAGAATCATTATGGTTGGAAAGGACCTCTAGAATCACCAAGTCCAGCCTTCATCCCAATATCTCCCTAGCCTCTAGACCATAGCCTCAAGTGCTACAGCTACTCGTTTTTTAAACACCTCCAGGGATGGTGACTCCACCACTTCCCTGGGCAGCCTGTTCCAGTTAGAGATGTCCCTGCTTATTGTAGGGGGGTTGGACCTTTAGATGTCCCTTGCAACCCGATACATTCTATGATTCTATGATGCTCAGGTGGAAGTGCTGCCCAAATCCCAGCCTCTCTGGAGATTAATTTTCCCATTGAAATGCTGAATGTGCAGTGGAAGTGCCGGAGCTGATTACAAAGGACGATCTAAAAGCAGGTGCTGCATGGCCAAAGCAAACTGGCTGGAGCAAAACAACACCATGAAAATGGTTCAGCAATGGGGGAAAGAAAGCATTTACTGTCACTTTTTTTCGCCCAAATTTTACCTCCTCTGCCTCCTTTTAGGGTGGATGTGGGAATGTTTGGTGCTGCTTGTGTGATGGTGGGTACTCTCTTGTATAGTCAAGGAAGCTTGGGCATGGGGAAGGGGATTTTCCTGCCACTTTGAAGACTTTCCCTCACCTTTCCCTGCTGGGGAAGGCTGCTTTATGTCATTCTTGACACTGGGGAAACAAACGGCTGTATATTAGCTACGAGGAGTGTTTATTTGAAGTCTGTGTGGAGCAACAGCAGGTTTAAACAGTGGCGAAGGGCCAGGAAAATGTACTGGGGGTGGAGAATGAGGAGAGGAGAGGGGCTGATGCTTGACCATCAAAGAAACCAGTCTGGGCTTGGTAGGGCTGGAGGGGCTGCAAGCTGTAGTGGGGGGCTTTGTTCTGCTTGATTTTGGGGAGAGGAAGGGCTTTTCTGGGCATGGGGGAGCGATCTCATGCTGGACTGTGGGTTTCTGCCCTGTGTTGGGGAGTGAAAGTGGAGATTTAAGTCCCCAAGCGATGGTGATGCTGGGTAGGTGCATCCTGGTGTGGGATGCTAAGCCACAACCAGACCCTGGTGGTACCCAGCTCTCCACAGCTCAAACGCAAGCAGATCAGCCCCCTTTTCATCAAAAGCTTATTTCTGGGGAATAATTAGAGATGTACCTTGGGTGACAGCTCAGGGCTGGTTTGCAGGAACCCAAGCAGGTGGGGATGGAGCTCTGCTCCACTGGCAAACCCCGGCACGGCTCCATCCTCGCAGGCTTTGTTTTGAGTTCCCAGAGCAAATTCTGCTGCCATGTCTCTTGATAAATGACAGTGGGCTGGATTTCTCTCACAGTGAACAAGTAAATATTCACGAGTCAGCCACGTAATGTCAGAAATGCATAAGCACCACTTGCCAAGCTGACCCCTGTACATATACAGCCCTGTCTCATAGGATTTTCCATCGTTCCCTGGGGAGGAGGTCCTGACCAGCTCTCTGGTGATGCTCATGGACCCCATGCTGGGTGTTTCTTTGCTGGTGTTGGCATTGAGGATTCATTTGTTGGATAGAATGCTTGGATGCACAAACCCTGCCCCAAGCCAATGTCAAGGTGGTTTATGAATTATGGAAAATCTGTAGGGAGGAGACAGCAGTGCTGGGGCATGTGCCTGGTTGATGAGGAGGGAGAAAGCACCCTTGAAGCTATCTATATAGGCACTGTGATCAAAGAATCATATCATGGTTTAGGTTGGAAGGGACCTTTCAAGGTTATCTAGTCCAAGCCCCCACAGTGAGCAGGGACAGCTTCAACTAGGTTAGGTTGCTCAGAGCCCTCTCCCACCTCATGTGGAATGTTTCCAGGGATGGGGCATTGACCACCTCTCTGGGCAACCTGGGCCAGTGTCTCACCACCCTCAGCATAAAAAATTTCTTCCTTAGATCTAGTCTAAATGATGCTTCTGGGGATGAAGGAAAAGAGGAGACACTTGGAAATGGAGGATATCACAGGGCATGTGGTTTATGTCTCTATTTAATAAGCTTATCTTGCTCTTATTTAAGTTTAGCATCACCCATCATCTTGGGGTCTGCCACCCCATGGGATGCTGACTTTGGAGCAGGTCCTGGAGCTCCTGCTGGGCTTTAAAGGCAGATGGGTGTCCCCAAGAGGTTTCTGATTATTCCTCATGTAATCCAGAGCATGGAGTTGGGAGATAATATCTCCAGCAGGCTCCTTGCATCCCTACCCGTAGCATCGCTGCTACAGGGACCTCTCTCCCCAGGGAGGCTGCTGCCTGAGCATCTTGACTGAAGGCCATGGAGGTGGCTGGAGTGGGGGAAGGGCCTGGCATTAACCAACCCCCTCCCCTGGGCTCGAGTCTCCTGGTAGCATCTGGACAGTGTATCTCCCTGAGACAGCAACGCCCTTTGGGTCTGGTTGGAAGAGTTCCCGATGTGTCCTTGGGCTAAAGGGAAGGTTTTGTCTGAGCCGAAATACAAATTTATATCTTTTAAGCATCATTTAATATGGAAAACTTAAAATGTTTCATTTAAAAATAAAAGTGATATATTCCAGATTGGGATTTGTAGGTTTCCCCTGGCTCATCTCATTTGGAAGTGGTTTCTTTCCAGACCACATCTTGGTGAAGTAACCTGTTCTAGTGGGAGGTGTCCCTGCCCATGGCAGGGGGGTTGGAACTAGGTGATCTTTCAGGTCCCTTCCAAACCAAACCATTCTATAATTCTATGAAGTGAGCACAAATTTATAAAAATACCTCCTGAGGACCTTAAATGGCATTTTTGTCCCTCTTCCCCAGAAAAGTGCTCCATAAAAAAATAAGCCTCAGGCCTGTTTGCTACTTGCTTGTCTCTTGTAGACTTAGCCACAGATTAAAATCTTTTCCCCAGCCTCCCAGTTGGTGTTGAGCACCACAAGTTCCACTACCTTTGCCTTTCAGGGGAGCAGCACCAAAGAGTATTTCCTCCAGAGGACATTGCAGAGCCTCGAACGCTATTTCTACTTGATTGCTTTCAACTACTACCTTCATGAGCAGGTAAAAACACCCCTCACCAACCCCAAACACATCCCTTTGTTTTTGTTTTTGGTTTTTTTTTTGCTTCCCTGGGTAGTGAGAGGGCAGAGGTCTCCACCTGAGTTTCCCAAGGAAATGTGGGGTTTTTCGGCGGGGTTGTGGCTTGCATCTGGGCAGGGGGTGCTAGCCCACACTGATGGCGCGTCCCCTCTGGTCCCCCGCTGGCAGTATCCCCTGGGCTTTGCCCTCAGCTTCAGCAGATGGATGTGCCGGCACCCTGAGCTCTACCGGCTGCAGGCTGAGATGAACTCGTCGGAGCTCACCATCACTGGGGACCTCGTCACCAAGGGGATGCGAGTACTGGTGAGTACTCATCCTGGATGTAGGAATAGGGCTAGTGGCTCCTTGTCATCCCCTGGGAACGGCATCTTCCTGGAATGCTTGCCCTCAAAGAGGTTTGGTGGGGTGGGAGAAGTGAAGAGTTTCGTTGAAAAGCAGATGCTGAGTCTTGAGGTCTCCAGGTCCATGTTGGGATCTCAGATCAATGTCCTGCTGGTACCCTCAGCAAGGATGGACATGTGGAGGTCTATAATGGGCATTATGGGGGCCTGTGAGAAAGATGGGGACAATCTTTTTAGCAGGGCCTGGTGTGACAGGCACATGTATGAGTCCAGCCCTAAAGACCCAGGGTACTGGGATGCTGGAGCACCCCATGACACAAGTGTAAGCTGCTGGCCAAGCTGTAGTTTCGTGTTTCTTGGTGGTCCTTGGCTGTGGAGGCCAGAGCTGTTGGTGGCTTGCTGCTGCTTTGGCATGATCTTGCTGCAGGAAGAGCATCTCCCACCTTTGAAATGCAGCTGTGTTGCTTTGAGCCCAGCTTGCTAGTGTTGGAAGTGTTTTGGGATGTCTTCTGAGATGTGGTGAGAGGTGGTGGTGTGCTGGGAAACCCCCCCTGCAAACTGTAAGTGGAAGGGGGCAGATACAGTGCTGGGAGGTGTGCTCCTTGGCCTCGAGAATTTTTTACTCTGCTGCAGGTGGCAGATGAACGCTTCTGCCCAGATGTGCTGAGCACCACCAAGGAGATGAATGTGGCCAACTTCCGACGGGTCCCCAAGATGCCTGTTTATGGGATGGCACAGCCCAGCTCCAAGGTGAGAGGCACCCACCCCGTGGCAGGCAGGGTCACCTGCAATGAGCTCCCAGCCCACCCATTACCTTCACCAACCCCTTCCCCTAGACCCTAGGGAACATCCTGCGGTACCTGATGGATGCCAAGAGGAAGCACACCCGCATCGTCTGGATCAACCTCCGGGAAGAAGTGGTCCTGGAGGGGAATGAGCAGATCTATACACTGCGGGAGCCTGGGCATCTGGAGGAGCTGATCCCTGTGCCCACTGCCTCACCCCAGCAGCTGGAGGTGAGCTCCTGCCCACCCAGGAAGGGCTGATCTCCCTCTCCCAGGAGCTCTTGATAGTCACTCACCCCCTGGAGATGCTTGTTTGGGATTTTTTTTCATTTGGCAATGAGGGGCAGTGGTTGTATTGGGTCTCCATGTTTGGCCTGTGCCCTCCATGTCTGCTGAAGGCTGGGGGCAACCCAGCTGATGCAAAACCAGGGGGTTGTACTGCAAAAATCAAGAAGTCCTCCTGACTCTGCTGTCCCCATGTAAGAGTTGGCAAAGGCAGAGCAAGGCAGAGATCCTCCCCTGGAGAATTTATAGCATGGCTTGAGAGCGAGGGTAAAAGGCACCCGGGGAAAGGAGAGCAGATATTCCCAGCTGGGTTTCCAGAGGAGATAGGCGGTGGAGGAGCTTGGCTGCCAGCAGCAGCATGATTGTGTGGAGGAGCTGCCTGGGGTGGTGGGAGATGATGCTCCTGAGAGCAGCATCATCATCAGTGCTTGATGGGATCAAGTACGGTGGAGACTGTGGTTCTGGGCATGGAGTTGTCATGACCTGGTGTGGGGTTTTGAGTTGACTGCAGAATGTTTGACAGGCATGCCAGCCTACATGTAAAAAAATTAATAATTAAAATCCTGAAAAAAGTAAGAGGAGCAGGTCTTATGGGAAGGATTTCTCCATCCTCTGCAGAAACTAGAGGCTACCCTGAAGGGCGATCTGCTGAAGTGCCAGAAGTGGCTGGAGGTGTACTTGGAGGCAGAGAAGCAGATGAAGATGTTCAAGAGCTGCCTGACCATGCAGGAGATATTCAGCCAGCAGAAGAACGCCTGCCAGGGGCTGACCTACCGCCGCATCCCCATCCCTGATTTCTGTGCTCCCAAGGAGCAGGTACCCCACAGATGGGATGGTGCTGCTGCCTCCTTCTCAAGCCATCCCTCCAATGTCAGTTGGATGCTCGGTGCCACCCAGCCCTGGGACTATGGTGGTGTGCCCAGGCTTGGTGTGAGATGCTTGCTGGGCAAGGATGGTCCCCTGGGAGATGCTGCATGGAGACCTTGGGTGCCTTCAGCCAGCCAGGGATGGAAGGGAGGCTGCTGGACTGGATGCAGCAGCAGGGAGCCAAGGATTTTAGCCTGGAGGCTGTAGGACAAGGAGGATCTCATGGTGGGGAAGGGAGGTGGGCAGCCTATGCTGACCCATGGCAGGCTGCACCCATAAAACTCACCAACTTTGCCCTCGGCAGGACTTTGACCAGCTGCTGGAGGCGATGAAGAGCACCCTGGCTGAAGACTCACAAACAGCCTTCGTCTTCAACTGCTCCAGCGGCCGGGGCAGGACCACCATGGCCATGGTCATCTCTGTCCTTACCCTCTGGCACCTCAATGTGAGTATTGGGATGTGTAGCTCTGCCTGGGGTTGGTCTGGAATGGGGGATGCTGGGGAAGCTCAGCACAGACTGCAGCAGCCGTAGCACAACAGAAGGGTTAAAAGGAGCGTGGGGATAGCCAGGGTGGGCTATGGACATCCATTCATTGGCCTCTTACTATGCCTAGCACCCATCAAGCTCCAGGACAAGTGTGGGTGCACCCTTAGTGAGCCTTTACCCAGTTCCTAAGCTCCCACCCCAGGATGCAGGGTTAAGGGCAGGAGAGATGTGGCTCCCTCCTTGCAAAGCAGATGGTGGGGGTAAAATTTTGGGCTTCTCTGCTTGTGCAGAGGGGAGGTGGAGGATGCCTGGAGCCCTGGTAGGTTGGGTTTGGGGTCTGCATTTCTGCTCAGCAGCAGGGACAGGGCCGTGCAGCCCCTAATGACATGGTCCTCTCTGCCTACTCCAGGGCATCCCTGAGATGAGTGAGGAGGAAATTGTGAGCGTGCCTGATGCCAAGTATACCAAAGGGGAGTTTGAGGTGAGTCTGTTGGCCTTGACTCTGTTTTCGGGATCCCCCACTGAACCCACTCCTTGCTACCTTAGCCACAGCTGCTTGTTTGGAGGGGCTGGATCCTCTCCCAGCCAGGGACAGAGCAGCAGAACCAAGATGAGGAGACACCTGGTGAAACCCCTGCTGCTTCTGCCCATGCTCCAGGTGGTGATGAAGGTGGTCCAGCTCCTGCCTGATGGTCACCAGATGAAGAAGGAGGTGGACATGGCCCTGGACACTGTCAGTGAGACCATGACACCCATGCACTACCACCTCCGAGAAATCATCATCTGCACCTACCGGCAGGTGAGTGGATCCTCTTCCCCATCGGCACGGAGCCATCCAGGATCATAGCAGCCCATCCCAGAGGGTGCAGCTGGGCTCCGGGACCGGCCCTGCTGAAGCCCAATGATTTATTGGGTTGAAGCTTTCTGGCATGTCACCAGAGAGGTGCCAGGGTTTTTTTGGTCATGATCACCTAGTGCCATCTTGCATCCTGTGCTGTCCTGCATCCCACCTGTCTGGTGCCATCCTTCATCCTGGCTGCCAGCATCTTGGCCAGCATCCTACCTGTCTGGTACCATCTCATATCCCTCCTGCCATCCCACCTGTCTGGTGCCATCCTGCATCCCATCCAAGCATTCTGCATCCCACCGAGCATCCTGCCCAGCTGGTTCCATCCTGCCTGTCCAGTGCCATCCGGCATCCCACCCAGCATCCCACCATCCTTCATCCCACCCATCCAGAGGTGTGCGGCCGGCAGAGGGCAGGACTGGTCCATCCTGCTCTGTTCCCAGCTCCAAAGGCTAGTCCAGTTCCTCCAAGCTTGGGAGAGGACCCACCCCTCAGGAGTGGATCCGTTCGTGCCTGTGGGTGGACCGCAGCCTGATTTTACATGGGAGCTTCTGTGGAAGGGGAGGAAAGCATAATTCTTATTAATTCAGAGTATTTTTTAAGCTGTGCAACTATTTCATGGGGCTTTTGAAGAGCTGAGCTCAGGACTCAGCATTGTCCCTGCCCAGGCTGGCTCAACCCATATCCCCACCAGTGATGATCTTGCCCACAGCTGCCATCAACCCCTGTTTTCAATTAATGGCCGCAAATGATTGGCCAGGGGAAGAAAAACCAAAGCATTTAATCACCTCATGTCCTGATCCAATGTCACACCTGGTAGCATCTACAACTCCCCAGGTGTTTGCCTCTTGGTTTATGGGATCCTCTGCATTTTTTTGAGGCTGGGAGAGAAAACTTGAGCTCTGCAGGACAACCCATTGGCCACTGACTGTTTGCAGCAATAGCTACTGTGAAATTATTGGGGGTAAATAATTTCATTTTATTTTTCCCCCCCTTTATGTATTAAAGGGAGGTGGCCACGTGGCTGGTGGGAAGTGTCACCTGCTTTATTGAGTCCTTTGCTGCTGCAGAGCTAAATATGCCTGTACTAAATGAGTGGCTGTCTGCTTGTGGATTTAATTATGCTTCTGGGTGACCCCAAATGATACTCAGCCTTGGGGGTCCCAGGAGGAAGGCCCTGGCTGAGGAGTTTCACCCAGTTGCTCTCAGTATGTTTGTTTGGGTTTTTTGTGTGTGTTTGTTTCTGGGGGAAGACCAGCCATTCTTGTGACCTCCTCACCCCTCTTCCCAGCTCTTGACACTCAGGACCAGCCCATGGGTGTTCCTGGGCCATATCCTGTTTCCGGGCTGGCCATATCCACCTCGCCCTGGCAGCCTGGTGGGAAAGCGAGATAAGGAGGGATTCATCCGCTCCCCTTGCACCCTCTGCCTGAGGAAGAGCCTTTGGGAGCTGCCCGCATTTTGCATTTCCTTCTCAGCTGCTTCATCCATCCTGTTGGATTGTGGTGGACCACAGGGAGGCATGTGCAAGCGCTTGAATTCTGATTTATTTTTATTTTTTCCTCAGTGATAGGCAGCTTGAAGAAAAGAGAAATGATGGAAATTGTATAGTCTAGAGATTACCTGAATAGACTTTTTAATTAAGCTGTGGTTAGTGTATAGAGAACCAGCAGCATCATGGGATGGGTGCTGCCTCGGAGTTTTGGGAGCCTGCTTGGAGATGCTTTGTAGGGTCAGCACAAGCAGGAGGGAAGGAAAAGGTGCTCTGGTACTTGCTTGGGTCTGTTCCCACTCTGAAGTGGGAGGAAAAAATAGGAGGATATAAGAAAATAATAAATAACAGGATAAAAGGTAAGTGATAGGAGAACAAAATGATGAGTAATAGGATAATAGAATAAAATTAAGTAGGAGAATAGAAGAAAATAATAGGATCTGCAAATACTGGCACGCACATGTGGAGAAGACACCTCAAAGCCTAGAGGTGGAAATATTTGCAGAGCAGGCTTGTCCCAGAGGGTGGGTTGGTGCTGACACCAGAGCAAGGAATTGCTACTCTTCGGGATGGTCTACGGGGTTTGCAGTGTGATTAGGGCTCTTAGGCTGGCTGGTTGTTTATTCCTTATTTATGATGAATTAATTCCTGGAAGGGGCATCACTGCAGAGCTTATCTGTTCTTAAAATAACAGCTATAATAATAACAAAATATGTAAAAAAGAGTTATATAACTAGAATAAATACAAAATTATAATATATAAAATATAAATTATAATAGGAGGTGCAATGGCTAGCAGCCTCAGAGCAGGTGCTGAGTGGCTGCCATGGCCTCTTCTCGTCCTCTGGTGGAGGCTGAATCCAACCAGAGGATACTGGAAAGGGGACATGTCTTTCTCTGGGTAAATGCTTTGCAGCCCAGGAGCTCATGGTTTCAGCTCCATTTTGAACCTGGGCATCTATTCCTGGCTCCTTGGGCACACACCTCATGCATTTAGCGATCCCTCATCTATTTTTGAGGTCTGCAGGGTAAAGGGGAAGTTTTTATATGCTGGAAGCCACAAGGTAATGAGGGCCTGGACTGCCAAGCCACAGCAGGAGTGGGCTGAAAGGATGCGCTTATTTTTGCCTCCAGAGTAGTCCTCCCTACTTGGTTGGAGGTGAGGCAGGGTCTGTAGGCTGGGCTGGGCTCCTTGGAGGGGATAATGGGGTCAGAGGGCTGGTATATATGACTTTTCTCTAGTGCAAGAGGTCATTGTGGGTCCTTCACCACCAAACATTTCATGTGGGATGGAGAGCAGGACTGCAGATGAGGACTGGGTGCAGGAGCTGCCTCTCAGATGCTCTCCCGAAGCAGATACCACGAGCATCTCAACTGATTTCTTGTTCCGTCCAGGGGAAGTCAGGCAAGGATGAGAAGGAAAGGCGGACACTGCAGCTGAGGAGCCTGCAGTACCTGGAGCGCTACATCTATCTGATCCTCTTCAATGCCTACCTGCATCTGGAGAAGAAGGACTCCTGGCAGCGGCCCTTCAGCCTCTGGATGCGTGAGGTGAGGCTCTCCCTGCCTAAGCCGCCAGCAAGACCTCACTCAACCTTGTATTTACAGGACGTTAGGAAGCAGACCCCCATCTTTATTTTATATATGATTTCCATATGTTTGTTGGGGGCATCATATGTGATCCCTTAGGCCCAGATGAGCTCCCATATGACCAGACTCATGGCTCTCATAGAAAGCCGGGCAGGTCATTGGAGATGGGTGGCATCCCACCACATGGATGGGGTGTTCCTCCTGCTTCAAACCTGCCCTTTTCTTCTCTTTTGAGCTTCTCCGGGTTTTATTTGATCTGTCAGTTACAATTACAGCATCATGGGCTGGGAGGACACCAGCCAAGGGGCCCCTTGCCTGGCTTGGTGAGCTTGGTTGGCTCTTCTCACACCCAAACCTACCTTTGGTCTCTTTGCAGCATATTAGAAATGTGATATCATGGCCAAATGGGTTGGGGAAATGAAAGAAAAGAATAATTAAAAGCAGCCCTGCTTTGCCTCACCTGGCCGAGGTGGGTGGCACGGGATGGAGGACCTGGGAGGATGGGGATGTGGGCACTGGGCATCCAGGAGAATTGTGAGCCAGCTGAAAAAATGGAATGAGGGGTGGGTGAGTGACCCCAAATTTCCTCTATTTCCTGCTTTTTATTATTTTTGTTATTATGCAGAGATGACTTTTTTTTTTCTCATTGAGTTTGCATGGTGCTGAGTGGGCAGCGTCTGCCATGGTGGGAAAATCCTCATCACTTGGCTCGCCAGCACCGCTAATTCGTACTGGCGTGTCTGATCTGCTGGGCGGGAGATGAAAGCAGCGGCTGCCAGCTCCACTCCCCGTTCCCGCTACCCCATCGTGCTGGAAGGGGCCGCAGTGAGGACAGGGTGGCCGGTGCCCACCCCAGCGTGGCATCTCGGTTATGCCGGTGTTTGCATTGCCCGGCAGCATGGCCAGAGGCTGTGGAGATGTGTGATGCTTGCTATTGGCTGGATGTGCGTGGATTCTTCACTGCATGGATTTACATCCACCCCCCCATTTACATCCCATCCTCCCAGTTTGCTGGAGGGGGGGAAATACAAGGAGCCTTTGACCCCCAAAGCCCCCATTCCCACCACATAATCCCTGCGTTTTTAGCACAAACAAGGCGCCCTTGTAGCTTTTTGGCAGGAGGATGCCAAAGCCAACAAACCCTGTGCCTGCTGACCCCAGCAGTGAGGAAGCGGCTTGTAAGATGTATAAACCATGGCTGGAGGGAAGCTGTGGGTGGGTACATGGGTGCGGGGAGATGCTGGGGACCTTCCCGGTGCATCTTCATCCAAGAAAATGATGGAGGTGAGGGGTTAAATCTCTGCTGTCTTTCTGTTTTTCAGGTGGCGGCAGTGGCCGGTATCTACGAGGTCCTCAACCAGTTGGGCTTCCTGGAGCTGGAGAGCCTGGAAGGCAAGGTCCTGAGCACACTGCGGGGCCGCTGGCAGGCACAGGCGGGCACCTCCCGCCCTTTCCGTGGGGATTTTGGGTAGG
The DNA here is from genome assembly GCA_013401335.1 of Brachypteracias leptosomus. Lineage (NCBI taxonomy): Eukaryota > Metazoa > Chordata > Aves > Coraciiformes > Brachypteraciidae > Brachypteracias > Brachypteracias leptosomus. Next base: position 189,198 of record VYZX01027063.1, read on the forward strand.
GTCGGGGCATGGGGGGAGAGGAGAAAAAAAAAAGACTGTTTTCCCGAAAATGTGGGGGTGTGGGGAGGGAGGGGCGAGTCCCAAAACTGCCTTAGAACGCGGGGATTTCTGGGGTTCATTTTGGATGCAATAAAAATCTTGTAAATTAAAAATGAATCCTTTTAGGCAGGCGCTGAATTGTGAGTGGGGGGTGATTGGAAAAGCAGCTTCTAAATGCTGGGATGCCATCAGTTGGGTTCTGTGGGTGCATGGAATTGTGCCAGGTTTTTCAAGACCATCTTCGCTTTCTGCCTAAACCAGTGCAGTGCACACACAAATATATATATTTATATATACATGTGTATATATATGCATAGATACAGAAACATACATACACATATATACATGAAAAAAAAATATACTCACACAAAGATTTCCATGTATGTCTCCATGTGTGATCAGGCTCAGTCAGCCCATGGTTTATGAAAGCCAGGTCCTGCTTGATCAACCTGATCTCCTTCTATGACAAGGCATCACACTTAGTGCATGAGGGGAAAGACTGTGGATGTGTCTTCCTGGGCTTTAGTAAAGCTTTTGATGCTGTTTCTCACAACATCCTCCTGGAGAAACTGGCTGCTCATGGCTTGGATGGGCAATGCTTTGCTGGGTGAAAACTGGCTGGATGACCAGGTGCAAAGAGTGGTGGGAATGGAGTTAAGTCCTGTTGGTGGCAGTTGTGAGTGATGTCCCCAGGGCTCACTATTGGGGTCACTTCTGTTTAATATCTTTATCAGTGATCTGGACGAGGGGATTGAGGTACCCTCAGTAAGTTCACAGATGACACCAAGTTGGGTGGGAGTGTTGATCTATGGGTTGGGAAGCTCTACAGAGAGACCTGGCCAGGCTGGATTGATGGGCTGAGGTCAATGGGATGGGGTTCAACAAGGCCAAGTGCTGGGTCCTGCACTTGAGTCACAATAACCTCCTGTGATGCTAGGGGAGGTTTAGCTGCTCAGCAAAGAGTAGACTTAAAAGCGTAATTAATGTAGTGATTTTTTTTTTTAAGGAAAGGAAGAGTGAAAAATAAAGTTAATTAAAAGAAGATACAAATGAGGGCTCCAATGCCCCCACTTTCCTCACAGCAGAGGGAATGGGGAAGGCGCTGGGCTGGATGGAGGGGATGTTAAAGTAGGATGGGGAGCACAAAAGCAGGAGCATATGCTCTGTCTCTCCCAGCAGCTACTTTCATCTGCTGCCAGCAGCAGGAGGTGCAGGAAGCAGAAATTGGGTAGAAAGAAAAATAGCATCCCTTGCTATTTAGAAAAATATTGTTTCTTAAACATTGGGAAGATTCCTTCTGTGGCCATAAGCTTCCTAAGGGGTCCCTCGTTCTTTTTGACTTGATGCATTTTGGGTTTCTTTTTTTTTTTTAAATGCAGGAATACCTACCTGAATATTTTGTATTTCACTGGGTATTTCAGTGTTTGGATAATTTGCTGTGGATGTAGTAATTGACTTAGTGATCTGCAAGAGGCTGTTGATGCTGTTTTTTCCTCTTTCTTTTCAATGGGGTGCGTGCTCTCCATCTTCACAGAGCCACAGCACACCTCTGTTTATTCTGCCTTACTGAAGAAATCACTTGCAGGCTCCTTTGCCTCCAGCCAGACTGGAGCCTCATCCCCTTCTCCCACCCCCAGCAGCAACCCTTGGAAGTCCTGCCTAATAGCTCTGCCTTAATTAGGCAGGGTTTTTAATTGCTTAGGAAATCCCAGCCCCTTTAATCTTGGTAATGAAGGCTGGAGCTTTGCATCCCATGGACCGAGGTCTCAAAGAATTCTTTCTACTTTCCCACCATCCTAACAAGTGATTTCCAATGCTGGGCAAAAACAATTGCCTGGGGGAAAAAAAAAAAAGAAGCCTTGGAAATGGGAATGTGTTTGAATGTGAAAAGTCAACTGTGCTCTATTTGTTTCTTCTTTTCCCTAGGCAGAAGGCAGAAAACCTAGTTCACTGTCCCATTAAGTTCAAACTGTCTCCGAGTGGCTTTTGGAGCATTTTGCTCCAGCTGAAGCTCTCAGTGCAAAGCATGAGGGAGCCCAAGGAGGGGGGGATGGCTGGGAGAAGGGGCACAGCATCCCCAGGGGCACTGGGTGAGGTGGTCCCCAGCAATTCTCCCATCCTGATTGCTGCAGTAAGCTGATTTTCTGCAAATTCAGGCCATGCTTTCCCTTCTTCCCATTGCTCCAGCCAGCTGTGGTTGCACCATTGAGCCCTGCTGAGATATTTGGGCTGATCTGTGGGACTGTCCTGCTCTCAGCATCCTCTGTGGGCTCAGCACATCCCTGCCTGTGAGCAATGATTTTGCTGTTCACCGGTGACAAAAGGCTTGTGGGGGCACTGGGAGTGCCAGTGCCAGGCATCAAGGGAGATCTCTCCAAGGGAGATCGGCCATTCTGAAAGTGTTCAGCCAGAGACGAAGCAAACGGGGAGTATATATATCTTACATTATGTAGAGAGACTATAGAATAATTATAGTGTTTAATATATACAGTATATCTAATAATAAATAATACATTGTATATAGTATACATTGTATATTATATATTGTGTATATATTACCTAAATTTTATATATACTATATATAATTATGCAATAATATAAAAGATACCTACTATAATTATTCTATATAATGTATAATATATGCTATATAGTAACACACATATTCCATATACTATTAGACATATTCCACATATCTATTCCTATAATACATACATATAATACATATTCATATATATTATATATATTCCCATATATAATACATATTCCATGTAATATATGGAATATAAATATAAATACATATTTTTAAAGCAGCTCTTAGTAAGCTGAGGTTAACGAGCTGTCCTCTAGCCTCACTGGGGTACGTTCCCTACCAGGAGCAGCATCTCAACCCAGGGAGGCATCAGTGAGGGGGTCTGGGGGCAAAAAAAATTACCAAAAAACCCTTAAAAGGGGGTTTTATATTAAAAAAACCCAAACTTTTTTTTTGGCTGGGTCTGCTAGGTGACCTTTTCACTGGAAATTACTGGGTGTGGGGTTCAGGGAGCAAAACAAGCCTTTATTTTTGTCACCTCTTTTATTACTCTTCACTTCTATGTACTGTGGTTTTTCAGCACCAGCTTTGCTCAGCCAAGGAAAGCCCATGGAATGGGCTCTCCCTGATGGATTTCACTGATTTTCATAAAAACTGCTTTTCTGCAGGTTTCTGACCCTTGGTCAAGCACCTTATACTCACCTTTCTCTACTGTCCCCTTCTCCTTTTCAGGGTTTTAAGCAAGGAAATACAGCCAAGGGGATTCAAGGTTGTTTGGGGGCCCATAAGTCAATATTGAAATCCCAGCCAGCAGTCCTAAGGGATTGATTTCAGGGCTGGAAACGCGTATCCCTGGCTGGTTTTCTGCTACACTGGCCCTGTGGTATAGCATCCATCCATATAGCAGATGGTGTAACATCTCCAGGTTCATCCTGGGTCTTCATGGGTGGGGATGGGGCATCCCTACAGCCTTGGGTATCATCACCCTTTTTGGGGGCTTTGTTTTATTTATAAGCCTTTTTTCCCAAACATGCAGACTCCTGGGAAAATGGGAAAGAGCTGGCTCTGCAACCATGGGAGACCATGTGGGCTTTAGGGATGTGATGTTTATGGACCTGGAGTCAGGCTCCATGGGCTCCAAATTACGGTGAGGCAAGGGGAGAAGCCAGCACACCCCAAAATCACCCAGCGTCCTGCCCTTGCACCCACATTTGCACACACAGGATGGGGTGGGTCCTGGAAACTCTTATCATGTAAAACATGATTCTGGATATGGAAAAAGTTGTTGGTGGCATCGAAAAATGTTCTTTGTGACACCCACCCTGATGAAGCTTGGAAGTGGTGGGATACAGGGCTGGAGTAATTTGAAAAGGGGACTACAGCTGCATTAACAAACATGCTAGTAAGACTTTTGCCTGTGCCAGAGAAAATATATATGCTATATATATATATATTGCTATAGGAGTGAATTTAAAGGCTGCCATGCCAGCAGAGCCTTGCCCCTGCACACCAGACTGGACCACATTGTTTTCCCAGGGAAATCAGGGCTGTATCCCCATCTGTGCCTCCATCCATGCAGGGCTGAGACCTGCAGCCTCCAGGGCACCGGTGCTGAGTGAGGGCAAAGTGTCCCTGGATGGGACCTGTCAAGCTCCCCAGAAACTCCCCAATTTCTGCTTGCAGTGATGTTTGCATTTCTCCCTGTGCTGCTCAAGAAGCCCTGAGCACAAAGCAAAGGAGGGACGCCTGCATCTGCCTGCCAAAATATCCTGGATCCTCATCAAACAGGGATTTTTGGCCAGCTTGGGAGTCCGGCTCCATTGTCGTGAAAGCAGTGAGTGATTTTTTTAAAATTACATTTTTTCCCCTCCCTTCTTTCTGGCTGCAGCGTGGGGGTAACGTGGCAACGGCTACTTTTGTAGCTGTGCTCTGCTGGCTAACAAAAATGAATTTTTAAATGGATAAGCTTGTGGTTATTAATGCTTCCATTTGCCTCCTCGTCCCTGGGGGTTTGGTGGACACAGATAGACCCTTCCCAGGTTTTTCTTTGAGTAGATGCACTGCATGTGGGCTCTTAGCTTATAGCAAAGGTCACAAATAAGGGTATAATTAAAATAAATCACCTATATATAATGAGACATGATTAACCTGCTTCCTCACTGCTCAGCCTTTGTGTCAAGATGGAGCTGGTTTGTGGTGAGCAGTATTTTAGTGGAGAGCTGCATCATCCCCACCATGAAACTCCCCCTGAATAACCCAGCCAGCGGGACTTCCTCTATTTTGTTAAGATTATTGATAGGCTTTGGGTTTTTGACTCAAAAATGTGCTGAAATACAGCTGTTCCTGGCCAGATTCTCCCTTTCTACATCTTTCCATCAGACGGGGGCCCTGGCAAAGGGGACCCCTCTTTGGGCTGAACAGAGGTGAAAGGAACCTCAGCCAGTGTTTATTTTTCCCCCTCCTCTTTTGGATGAGCAAAAATCCTTGGAAGCTTAGACTCACGTGTCTTTATGTTTTTTCATACATCTCAAGGGGAAAATATGCTGCGGAGCCAATATTCCACTGGCACATGGGACCTGCTGCAGCTCCAGATAATCACCACAGCTAGTAGGGGCTTCAGAGCTGTGTGTTTTTTTAAAAAACATCCTTTTTTCCGATTTTCTTCACCCAGCTGTGGCAGCTTTGCTTAACGTAAAATGTCAGATGTGCTCGAATCCCATGGACATCAGTTTTCCAAGGACCAACTCAGGGGCATTTCCTAGCTGTTGGGGAAAATAAAGCATGTTTTGGGGCTGGGGGATGATATAATTTCTATTTATGGGAGCAGGGAAGGGTGCATGGGAAGAGGCTGAGCTGAGGAGAGCTCAGCTGACGGGCAGAAGCAATGCTGGGGGAGGCATGTGCTGACACAGGGCCATTGCAAATAGCTCTGACATAACGGCTCCTAAAATAATAATAATAATAATAATAATAATAATAATAATAATAATAATAATAATAATAATAATAATAATAATGATGATGATGTTATTGTTATTTCCATGTCTTTCTTTCTATGATATACCTCTCTAGCAGAACCCCCCGATGAAACCGTTGGACCTCTGCGAAGAGAGCGCATCTGTGTTTCATTTTATAGCTGAAGAATAGTAATTAAGATGCTTTTGCAGAGCCAGGGCTTGGAAAACTAAAAATAAAAGCCATATAGGCTCAATACCAGACCTCTGAGCACCATGAACTTTCCTTTTCCCCCCATTTTTGCCCTCCCAGCACCATCAGAGGCTCATTTTGGGGCCAAGTACCCCATTGTTTCGGGGAGTGGAGTGGCAGGTCTGTGGAGGAAGGAATAAATTGCAGGCTAAGAGATGATGGAGGGTAGAGGGGGGATTTTTTGGTTAAATCCAGAGGAGCAATGCAAACACGATCCTGTGTAGAGAAGAGAGCATCCCTGTGGGCAGTTTTCCAAAGTCTCAAAATTGGGGGCATCATGCAAAGCATCAGGGCTGGCTCTTTTCTTGCAGCAAAGCATGTACAAACTGTGGTCTCCCAGGACTGAAATGAATTTTCTTCTCTCTTTTTCACATTTGACGTGTGAATAATATTGCAGGAAAAAAAAAAAAAGCTCTGTTTTCTGGCCCCTCACCACCTTGGGGTGCTTCTGGCCCCAGGCAAATGAAAAATTAATTTTCCCCAGCTCAAACTAAAAGTGCTGAAAGAGGAGACAGGGCTCAATGAGATTCACTGGAAAGTCCTCGCTGGCTGGCAGTTGTGCCGGAACGATAACCATTGGCCGAGGGGATGAGCAAGGCCCTGGGAGACTGGGAAATGCTCAGTAGCTTGCTTGAAGAGGTAAAATAATATATAGATTTGGGTTTACACACCAGTAAGTTCAATTTTAGCAGGAGGAAGATTAAAAATTAATGAGATGTTCAGTGTGTAGAGAGGGAAAGGCACATCTGGAGGGATGCTGGGCAAGGTTAACCTACTTTGTGTTGTGTCGATGGGAGAAGTATTGCTGTAAATAAAGGGAAGGGCTGGAGATGCCAAGAGAGTGGGCAGGGAGGGAGGGAGGGATGGGCGCAGTGGGTACCTATTTTGGCAGGGCGAGCCTGTCTCCTGTGATGAGCCCCCAAGGTGAAGCGATGCTGGTGGGATGTGGGTGATGCTGCCATCAGCATCATGTCCCCAGAGCGATGGGTGGTCCAAGCCACAGGTGCTTGTGGGCATGAGGAGGCTTTGACAGCTGCCTGGATCCCAAGGACATCGTGTATGTATTTCTTTTGGAAATATATCAGCATTCAGCAGCTTTAAGCCTCTATGGAGGCACTGTGGTTTTGGGAAGGTTCACAGCCTGTCACAGCATGGAGCCCCTCACCCAGGCGTCTGGGCTGGCTGGGGCTGGATGGCTTATTTAAACTAAGGTGATGCCAAATGCCTAAACTCTGCAGTCCTACTGACCCCAAGTTCAACATCTGCTACAGCTGGGCTCCAGGTTGCATTACAGTTGGAAAACAAGGGGTTTTGGGGGGTTATTTGTTGCTTTTCCATTGGCAGGACCCAGCCTCGCTGGTGGGGCTTTCTCTGCAAACCTTGTAGCATGGTTTCTAGAAGGATAGAGCAACTTTTTCCCTCCTCTTTTCCAAGCCTTTACCACTGGCAGTCGGGGCTGTGAGCCATCCAAGGCTGTCAGTATAAATCTCCCTGACCTTGTTTCACCAACCCTTAAACTTTCAGTTCAGCATCTTCCATCAGCCCAGTGTCGACTTCCACTTTCTGGCTCATCTATTCCTTTTTCAGCTTTATGGTTTCGTTTTTCAAGCTTGCCTGTCCATCCCTGGGTGGGCAGGGGGCTGAGGGGGGACTCCCAGCCTCTAAAAACCTCCCAGAGAGGTTGCCAAGGCAAATATCTTGCAGAAATTTGGAGATGTAGCCATAATCAAGTGCTCTGCAAGGAGACGTGCATTCAGGAGGAGCCTGAGGCCGGCTCACAGGAGAAGTGATGTGGTTAGGTGGGATGAATGGGAGATGCTTCCCCTTAGATTGGGCTAAGTACAGGGCTCTGATCCCAGCAAAGGCTGCCACCACAAGGACCCAACCCTGGTAGAGCTTCGGCTTGGTCTTCGTCTTGGTGCAGGGTACGCATCTGTATGGGAATTTGTTGCTGTCTGAAGGGTTCTTGCTATTCTTCATGCATTACCCTCATCTTCCTGTGATAACTTGATATCATGTTTGCTGGCCAGCTGCTTCCAGGGGTCATTGACTGCAGGGAATGGCCTCATGCGGCACTCTTGTGTGATGCAGGCCTCACTTACGGAGAAAAGAGACTGGTAGCCTTTGGAGAGGTGGGCTGCAGAGTGGCTGGTGGTCAGAAGAGGGTAGGACCTCACATCATGGGAATTCGTAGAATGACAGAATGGTTTGGGTTGAAAAGGACCTTTCAAGGTCATCCAGTCCAAACCCCCTGCAGTGAGCAGGGACAGCTTCAACTAGAGCAGGTTGCTCAGAGTCCTGGCCAACCTCACCTGGAATGGTTCCAGGGATGAGGCATCAACCACCTCTCTGGGCAACCTAGGCCAGGATCTCACCACCCTCAGTGTAAAAAAAATTCTTCCTTCTCTCTAATCTAAATCTCCCTCATTTAGTTTAAAACCATCACCCCTTGTCTTGTTGCAATAGATCCTGTTAAAAAGTGTGTCCCCATCTTTCTGATAGGCTCCCTTAAGGTACTGAAAGGCTGCTAAAAGATCTCCCCAAAGCCTTCTCTTCTCCAGGCTGAACTATTCCAGCCTTAAAAATCATGATGATACCAGTGTGTTTGGGGCCTCATGGAAGAACATCACCACTTGCTGCTGTTGCTACTTGGCTTTGTTAACAGCATCCAGCATCTTTGGTATGCTAGCAGTGGAAGTGTGGTGGCAGGAGGTACCAGATGTGTATATTTGCATTTGTATTCCCCCAAACAAAGCTTGTGGTGCTGGGTTCATACATGGGTGCTGCGGGTGCTCGTATGCGAGGGACCCAAAGGGCATGTGAGGCAGATGGGCATGGCTTTGCTTTTGCTCTTCTGGAGGAAAAGCCCAGAAGCCTTTAAGTTGTACCCCTGGACCTTTGTGGAGGATCAGGGCGGCTAATTGGATTTTATTCAGGGTGCAGCACGAGCTCAGCATCACAGCCAGGAAAAGGACTGGGCTGAATGGGGAGAGGTCAGGGGAGATCAGAGGAGGCTGCAGAGGGGCGTGGCAGTGAGCTTTGTTGGGAAAAGGCTGTAGGACAGGGAAGAAAATCCAAGTGAGCATCACAAAACCTCCTTGGTGTGAACAGCTGCAAGAAATATTCAGATTAAAGAGGAGGAAAAAGTTTCCAAGATAAGAAAAGCAAGACACAGCATAAAAAAAAAAAAAAATCAATATCCTGGGGGCTTGTGGAGGCTCCCTCCATCTTTGGAGGTCTTAAAGCTTGGATTAGGGGGAGATCTGTCAGGAATGATCCTGCCTTGGGGCAGCCAGAGACCAGATGATGTGTCTGTCAGCTCTCTGTCTCCAAGCGCAGGGCTTGTCCTTCTCCTCCTCTTCTTCTGTTTGAGCGTGGCATCTTTGTGACCCTTCTTGGTGATCTTCTAGCACCATGTCTGAAAAACTCCCCCTGGGAAGAGCTGGAATGCTGGAAAAGGGGTGTCCCTTCTAAAGGCTGGGGGCTGCTTTAGAGAGGGAGGGGAAGATGCTTGGTGGGCTTTTCTCTCTCAAGAGCAAAGCTCCCCTTCTGCCACTGCTGCTATAGCAGGAGCTGGTTTCTGGTTTAATCTCATGGTGGCTCTCCTGTCTGAGGGATGAGGTCATGCTTACTCACCCACAGCTGCCTGCGGCTTCTGCTTAGGTCCCCCTGCTTTGGGGCAAGGGGGGTGGGGTGGAATTGCATTCCCTGCATGGTGGGGTTTGGGATGTCTTCCTGACTGCCAATCACTGCCTCAGACCTTTGCCCTTCTCCGTGCATGGATGGGTTTCACCTGGGGTGGGGATAGGCAGCAGGTAAAAACCCTGGCCAGGCCTATCTGCTACCCTACCTGTGCCCAGGATGCTCACACAAATCTCATCCATCTCCCCAGGGATGCTTGTCCAGCTATCCCAGGGCCCCTGCTTTCTTCTTGCAGCTGCTTTTAAAAACATGAAACCAAACAGCTGCAGAAATGCTTTTTTCCTTCTTTTTCTTTCTTTTAAGTTTTTCTGCCATTTTTACCACTTCTTTACAGAAATCAGTCCATTGTGAGGATGAGGCTGGTAGTCACTCAATCTGAGTGCAGGGACAGCTGTTTTGTAGCTTCTTGGATTAACAAACAGAAGCTTTAAGAAGCTTAAGAAGAAACGTACTAACAGCTGGAAATGCAGCCCTCACTTCTTGCTCCGGTAAATCGCAAACTCCTGGCTCCTGAACTCATGATATTATGGGTAGGAAAGCAAGTTTAGGTAATTGGTGGAGATTGCTGTGATTTTATTAGACCTCATGCCCCCCTCTCCAGGAGGCTTGCATGGCTGAGCAAAACCACCGTGCCCAGGCACAAAAAAGACGACTAAATTAAGTGGTTTTGGTTTTTGTTTTTTCAGTTGTTTTTTCTATCCTTCCAGTCTGGTGTGGAGGTTTTCCCAGCCTTCAAACTCAGGATCCTGGCTGGGGTGGGCAGAGCTTAGTCACACTACACCTCTCCAGGATGGGCAGAGTTTGGTACTGTCAGATAAAAATAAGGCTTGGGGAATACACACTGGAGACTCCCAGAGGGAAAACAATCTGGTTTGGAGCTTTAAAAGCAGCAGCTGTTGGTAGCTTTCTTCTCAGGAAGATGGAATGCTGCTCCTCCCGAGACCTAGAGGTCAGCTAATAAATGAGAAAGTCCCCGAAAAGATGTCACTGGCAAATCTCAGGGCTGAAGAGCCTGTTGAATTGGAAAGTAGAATTACCAAGTGTCTTACTGATGGAGGAAATGAGGGCTCGAGATAAAATAGTACCCAAGGAAGGGAAAACAGGAAAAAGGCTCCATTTGAACTCAAAAATGGAAAGGAAAAGGTTAAGCCTAAAGTCAAGGAGAAGGGTCAGGCAGAGTCAAAGGCCAGGAGGGGAAAGGAAACAAAGAGGAGAATAGAAGAGCCAAAGCACAGGGGAAATATAAGTGGGGAAGAAGAAAAGGACAAAATGGGGGACAGAGAGGCCAGGGGTCACTCCAGAGGTTGTTCTCCTCAGCTGAAGCTGAAACAGGGTGTTGCAGGGCTTTTGGGGAGCAAAGAAGCTTGGCTTGGCCAAGTCTCCTCTGGGGTGTGCATGTTCTGCCCTGCTTGGGGCAACGCTACGATCCAGTCTGCTCCATTATTAGTTTATTATTAAAAATTACATTGTTGCAGGTCTCTATTTAGCTTTCCTAGCAAGAAATATCCCACAGTCTCTTTGCTTTTTCACTCTTCCATCCTCTCTTTATGCTGGGAGCTGTGAGGAAGAGGACTGGAAAGAATAACCTTTTATTTTTAAATGATGGTAGAGATAACACAAAAATCCACTTGTAGTGGTTGATCATTTTAATATTTCGGGCAGGTGAGACCAACAGGTAGGGCTGAGGGCACTACAAGGGTGACAAATGAACATCTCAGCATCTGGGAGCTCTAGAGGTCCTCTAAGGGGTCATCTTCTCACCATGCATAGCAAGTTATAGGACTGGTACCCCAAACCATTTCTTTATTACACAGGATGGAGCAGGTTGGAAGGGACCTCTGGAGATCATCTCATTCAACTCCCCCTGCTAAAGCAGGCCTACCCAGAGCAGGTTGCCCAGGAGGGTTTGGATTCTCTCCAAAGGAATCTCCACAATCTCTCTGGGCAGCCCGAGCCAGGCTCTGGCACCCTCACAGCAAAGAATTTTTTCCTTCTGTTCAGTTGGAACTTCCTGGGTTTCAGTTTGTGCCTGTTGCCCCTTGTCCTTCACTGGACACCACTGAGAAGAGTTTGGACCCATCCTCTTGTCCTCTGCCCTTTAGCGATTGATGAGCATTGATCAGATCCCCTCACAGTCTTCTCTTCTCCAGCTAAACAGCCCCAGGTCTCTCAGCCATTCCTTGGCAGAGATGCTCCAGTTCCCTTATTATCTTTAGAAGGTCTGCCTGTGGGGGAGTTGCACGTCAGTTCATGGACATTGTCCTTCAGCCAGGTTGATGTTGCCAAAGCCAATGGTTTGGTAATGTCAGGGAAGCATTAATAGTCTAGAGGGACTGGATGAGTTCATGGATCCTGAGGATGAAGAAACAGTTTCTGCCTCAGCAAAAAAGTAATTAAATGATGTTTTGCAGAGCCGTTCTTCACAGGTAAAGTATGCTCTTCATTATGTGTTTTGTTGTAAATCTATTTAGTCATAATAAGGCCTTATTCCAGCTTCAATGCTCTAATGGGTGCATATCTGCCTAAATCACCTAAAATGCTTGGAGCACAAATTCTTTTTCTATCTTTCATGCAAAGAATCTCTTACACATCATTTCTTGTGATTAATTACATGTTGCACTAAGCAACAGAAGCATGCAAAGACTTAAATCCTGGGAAAAAAATCTGGTTTTCCAACTTGAAATTCTCTTTCTCTACTTGAACTAAGCTTATTCATCTCTTTTTTCTAGAGGCATCTTGTACCTTTACCTACAGGGACTTTTTGGATGGGTTTTGATCACTGAGACCTCAGTCTCCTCTCCTGTCCCCAAATTCAACTCTTCACCCTCATCTGCAGCTCCAGAGCCATGCTTCAGCAGTACCCATTCTGTGTAACAAAACTGGAGAGCACTGAAGAACTGCTTCCCTCAGCACTTCACCAGTAACAGCCACAGCAGCACCATCTCCAAGGGGGTTCCCTGTCCCCACCTGTGAATCCTTCTTCTGGTGGCCTTACCATCCACCCGCATCCACAGCAGAGGTAAGCAGGGCTTTTCAAAGGTGGCTTTTCCCAAATGGTGGTCCTCTCCTGCTGCTCCTGGCATCACTGTGCTTCTGGGCTGGGGGAAAAGCTCCAGATGAGGTCCTACCAAGGAGATCCAAAATAATAATCCTAATGGTAGCGCTGATGTGAAGTTTGCAGCCTGGCATCTTGTTTCCCCTGCTTGCCTTTCCCATCGTGCTCTGGCTTCTGTGCCAGCTTAGACAGCAACATCTGTAAGGCAAGGAACCTTAACTGCCCCTGAGGCCCCAGGTAAGTATAATCCATGAACAACCGGTACAACTGGTATTACCAGTGCTGAAGCAAAGCCTGGTCCCTGGAACTGGCCTTAGGGTCCTGTCCAGAATGAGATTCAATAGAGAGAGAAAAAAAAAAAAAGCTAGACCCAACAAATGCAAAAGGTAGAAGAAGGTGTTGATGGAGATGAGGTTTGGGCAACAGGTGCTGAGAGGCCCTGCTCTGGAGGGCTCTGGTGGCTGCCCACCCTCTGCCCTGTGCTTTGTGAATTTTCATGGTGGGTGTCTTTGGCCATGAAAATAAGTGATGAGGGAAGATCCTTTACTATGGCACTGGATTTGCTGAGACTCTGTTTATTTTTTAGGGTCCTACCTAATTTATTTGCCCCTGGTAAGGGTGGCAGTGAAGAGCCTGATAAAGCACAGCACAGACTGAACTGTGTGGTCCCAGCTGCAGGGATTTCATGATGCCCTTTAGAAAACCCATCCTTGGAGACTCAGAAACATGACATCCAGAAACAAGGTCCTGCTTTGTTATCTCATCTCTCTTCCTAAAAACGGATAGAAGGAGTAAAAAAAAATCATCATGGTGAGACACCCTGCAGTGCTGGGTCTGGCTCTGGGGTCCCCAGCACAGGAGAAACATGGACCTATTGGAGCAGGGACAGAAATAATGTGAGGGCTGGAATCCCTCTGCTGTGAGGCCAGGCTGAGAGAGTTGGGCTTGTTCAGCCTGGAGTTGAGAAGGCTCTGGGGAGACCTTATGGTGGCCTTTCAGTACTTAAAGGGGCCTGTCAGAAAGATGGGGACAGACTTTTTAGCAGGGCCCGTTGTGACAGGACAAGGGGTAACAGTTTTAAACTAAAAGAGGGAGATTTAGTCTAGAGAGAAGGAAGAAATGTTTTACACTGAGGATGGTGAAACCCTGGCCCAGGTTTTTCAGAGAGGTGGTCGATGTCCCATCCCTGGAACCATTTCAGATGAGGTTGGCCGAGGCTCTAAGCAACCTGCTCTAGCTGAGGCTGTCCCTGCTCACTGCAGGGACTTGGACTAGATGATCTTGAAAGGTCCCTTCCAATCCAAACCAGTCTATGAATACATGCTAATTCTGTGATCCCAGATGGTCCTAAACAGGCGGTTTCTCTCCACCTCGTGAGGTTTAAGTGCTGGGAGACACTCTGGCTCTCCCTGCGGAGCCGCTCTGCTCGGCGTCCTGCTCCAGGGTGGATTCTGGGGAGAAGCCGAGGGCAGGGAGGGTGTCCGGCTCTCGGCGCGCCTCGTCTTTGTTCGGGCCGAGCTGGAAGGAGGGGAGGAGGGAGGGAGAAGGGGCTGGCAGGCTGGAGCCGGCTGCCCGAAAAGGATTTTTTTTTTAGCAATCTCCGAGAAAAGAACCATCCAAAGGCAACCGGAGAACTTTTTCTTGTTTCATAAGAAAGAAAAACTAAGAAACGATCTTGACAAAAAGAAAAGAATTTTTTTTAAAAAAAATTTAAAAAGGAAAACGTAATAATAATTAAAAAAAAGTAAAAACCGCCTCTAACTCCCTCCCCTCGGGGCAGACCCTGTCCCCGGCCCGCCCCACGTCGCTTCCCCAGCGCCGACCCCGGAGGCGGTGGCAGCGNAGCCGCGCCGCCGGGCTCCAAATGGATTATCTGCGGCTGGTGCTCTCCTGTCTCGTCCCCCTGCACGGCTGCCTGGCCGCCGGCAGCGCCCCAGGTACGGCCCCTTCCCCCGGGGGGGCTGGGGTGTGTTTGGGCAGGTGGCTTGTGCCGCGGAGGATGGGGAGAAAGGAGAGGCGAGGAGGAAAGCGACGGGGGTGGGGTGGAGTGGTGGTGGTGTTGGTTGTCAATGGGAAGTTGGGGGAGATGGAGGTTGGGCGAGAAGTAGTTGGTGTGCAAGGGTCACGTCAGGCTGAGTTTATTCTGCTGCCTTGGACGCTCCGGGTTAAAACTTCAAAGCGGAGCTTGCCCGGGTGTAAAAAGCAGTGGTTGGGCTCCTCGAGCTCCACCAAAGGCTCCCCGAGTTGGGTTGGCCACCTCAACGCCGCCGTGCTTCAGAGCAATGCTCCGTACCCATCGCCCAAGCCCGTTCTCTCCGTCTTCTCTCTGCAGAGCTCCTCTTGGCCGGCAAGCTCAGCGAGTATGGTGTGATTGTCCCGTTCAGCGCCGACTGCCGGGGTCGCTTCCTCTCGCACGTGGTGTCCGGCGAAGCTGCAGTGGGGATCGGCGAAGCCGTCTGTCCCCCATCCCCGCACCCGTCCCGCCACCGCGTTCCCCGCAGCCCCTTCGATGAGTCCCTGCGGGGCCACGGGGCCACCGGCCGCTTGCTCTACTTCAATGTCACCGTTTTTGGGACTGAGCTACACCTCCGGCTGAGGCCAAACCGGCGACTGGTGCCACTGGGCGCCATGGCTGAATGGCAGGAGGATTTTGAGGTGCTTTTCCGGGAACCCCTACAACAACGATGTCTTTTCACTGGTGACATCTCTGGCATGCCCGGAGCCGCTGTGGCCATCAGCAACTGCGACGGATTGGTAAGCTCAAGGCTGGTGAGGCAGTTCATGGGTGCTTGCCTACGTGTTGGGGAGGTTTTGGGGTGACTTTCTGTTAAGAGGTGGATCACAGTGTCCTGAAACCTGATTTTTTTTGGTGATGCCATTTACTGGCTGGCTGCTGTGGGTTCCCCACGTGGCTCGTGGTGTAAGCAGGGCAGGGCACTACACGTGCGAGCGTGTCTTCCCCTGTATATACAACTATGTTTCTTTAAAGGGGTTCAAAAATTGCTTGGGATGCTGTACTGCGTCAGATGCCAACACTCTGGGCTGGGTACTCATGGCGACAGTGATGCTGCTGCATCCTCACTCCCCCTGTTCTCCAGAGATCACAGGACCTTTTTCTCCACATTTCTCACTTCTTAATTGAGGCTGGGCAAGCTTGAGCATCTCCTGAAATCCCTGTCAGCATGCAGTCTTGCTCCCAATAAGCATCTTTTTGGGGAAGCACCTCTTTATTTTACTAATTGCTTGTATGCTTAGAGCCTTTTGGCTTCCTGAAAGCAGGGTGAGCACAGTTTGGCATTGGTAACCTGCTGCCACAGTGCTTTAATCACTTTAAGTGGCTTTGTTACCTCCTTAGCCCTAGCGCCCACTCTGCCCGTGGGTTTCCTACCTTTGATACGCTTGAGGAATCACTTCATTTTGTGGTTTTTTTTTAATACCTTTGGCCTGTTGCCCTTCAAATTTCCTCAGAGCCAATTTAATCCTTGTTTTTGGTGCCAGCGTTTGCCATTTTCTCCTGGTACCACTTATGTTGCTCCTGGGTTGGAGTAAATGTCTTATTTTGCCTTTTAAAATTTTTTTTAGACATCTTTTTCAGTTGCTTTATTCTGGGAGTTCCTTGCACCAATTTTGGCTGCTAACACAATTTTGCATTCCTTTCCTTTCATACAGCGCCTGGCGTTACTATACGAGCAGAAATGATAGAGCAGCCCAGCTAGATATACACACCTCACTTATGT
Source organism: Brachypteracias leptosomus (assembly GCA_013401335.1). Lineage (NCBI taxonomy): Eukaryota > Metazoa > Chordata > Aves > Coraciiformes > Brachypteraciidae > Brachypteracias > Brachypteracias leptosomus. The sequence continues at coordinate 205,468 of VYZX01027063.1, forward strand.
AGAGTAGTTTTATTTTATTTTGCTGCAGCTTTAGCAGATAATCTGTACCTTTTGAAGCACCTTTTTTTTGAGTCGATAGAGGCTGTGAATTTGGAGAAATTTCTCTGTGACATGGATCATGCTGGGGCTGGCGGGTTTGAAAGCTTTCAAGATATTTCCTATAGCTCCGGCACATTGCGCCTGGAAGGAAAACCTGGTTTTTAAGTGTGCAGGTTGCACTGCAGATACAATTCCCATTGATCTAGTGAGTGGAGGGATGCTGGAAGAGGTTGGCAGCTGAGTCCATGTCCCATCGTGGCTGGGAAGCAATGAGAATGGTGTTAGGAAGTTTGTCTTCCCTGACTCTACTGCAGGTCCATCTCAAGTAGGCTTGAGTTAAACTTTTCCAGGCTTTTGTAGGCTTTAGCCCCAGGTTCTCCCATCTCAGCTCCTTGCACAAGGGGGTTGTTGTGATTATTTTTGCCCTCATTCCAGCCATCTTTTGGCCACAGGTAGTAACAGCTATGTTGGTTTAGGCTACAGCTGGTACCGCCAGATGCTTTTGCAGGTGGATTCATTTAGCCATAGCTGTCTTAACATCTCTGGTACTGCCAAGCCCGCTTTTTATGTCATGTAGAGGAAGAAGTGGCTCTTCCCCCAGGATCAGCGGCTTGGGACGCTTGCTTCATCCCCATTTCCCTTCATTAATCCTGATGCAACCAGCTCTGCGGGGGCTTTGTGGCCGCTGTGCTGGGTGGGATTAGCCAAGCTGCGTTGTGCTGATGCATGGTGGTTTGCACGCACCGAGGGCTTCTGTGGGTGGTTTGGTGCATCCCCATTTCCAAAGCTGTCCTGGGACATAGTGTTAGCATCATGGTTGCTGATGTGTTGCTTTCTAGATGTTTTATTTCTTCATTTTCTTTCATGCAGATACCTTATTGTGGCCTTTCCCTTTAATGGAGACCAATAGAGAAGATGGGGACAGACTTTTTAGCAGGGCCCGTTGTGACAGGACAAGGGGTGATGGTTTTAAACTGAAAGAGGGCAGATTTAACTAGAGAGAGGGAAGACATTTTTGACACTGAGGGTGTTGAGACACTGGCCCAGGTTTCCCAGAGAGTGGTAGAAGCCCCATCTCTGGAACCATTCTAGGTGAGGTTGGACGGAGCTCTGAGCAACCTGTTCTAGTTGAAGCTGTCCCTGCTTGCTGCAGAGGGTTGAGTAGATGACCTTGAAAGGTCCCTTCCAACCCAAACCAGTCTATGATTCTATGTAGAGCTCCAGAAGCACTGGAGGAAAGAAAACCCACCCTATTTGTTGTTGTTGTTGTTTCCCCTGCAATGTATTTTTTTCTCTGTGGACAACAAATAAGTGCACTGGCCTCAAGCAGCAATTTCCCGTCATCCAGTGAAATACGTGTGGCAATTGCAGGCTGAAGGAAGAGGTCAGGAGGACAGAGGCTGAGCAGGGGCTCTGCTCCTCCCCACATGAAGGGAATTTTGTGATAGAGCCAACAGAGCAGTTGTTTTCTCTCTTTCATGGGTTGTCTGGCTGGTGTAGGTTGCTGTATAGTCCTCTTGCTTAAATAAGTCTTACAGTTTATATATCCCCTTTGGAGGAGCTGTGAGACCAAGAGGAACCCTGAAAAAGTGGTAAAAAGAGCTTGATTTAGCAAAAGGAGTAAGAAACAGGACCAGAATGGGGTGATAGATACGGGTGGGATGGGAGGATGGTATTTACGACCATACTCTACTTCCATCATGACCTGACAGAGAAGTAGCAGAGCATCTGGGAGATGTGTCCATGGCCAGGATGTGCTAGACAGGGACTTGACTGAACGTGGGGAGCACCAGGTGTAGATGGCTTTGTTGCTCTTCAACATGCCCATACCCTGGAATTGCTGTGGACTTGTGCTGGAAGTTGTCTATGGGGCTTTGAAATGGGATTGTGGCTTTTGCATCCCAGTATAGCATACGTGGGAGGCTCAGGCCAGCACCTGACCGCTTGTTTCTGGTCAGAGGAAGCGTTCTGGGATGCTGCGGATGAAGGCTGTGTACACAAAGAGATTATGCTGTGTATAAACGGAGACTGAGATTATAAATAATGAGAAAAAAAAGAAGCTCTTGAAAAAGAGGGTGCACATTAAGTCTGTGCTAAATCCATATTTAGCCATGTAAGCAAACTGTTTTGTTTTTTTCTCTTTGCCACAGTTGCCAAACCCATGGCACCTTCCACATCACTTATTTGCTGCAGGCATCCAAGCATGAAAATCTGGCCTTCTTTTTTTCTTTTTTTTTTTTTCGTGGGTGTCTCATACCAGGGTGGGAACATGCTGTCGTCCATAACATCATTTCCAAGCTGATCCAAGCCACCAAATTCCTCACTGCTAAAGTAGCGTTAAGCAAAAATCTCCCCCGTCGGGATGCATCTTGCTGCAGCGACAACATCCCATCTTTGCACAGTGGCTTTAGCAGCCTGCGATTGGCTTTGCTTCCTTCGTGCTTCACTGATGAGTGAGGAACTGTAGGCACCATGCTTGCTTTTCATGGATGACCTTCCCCTGCCACTCTCCGGGTTTATTTGCACGAACGTGCTGCAAAGTGTGGAGCCAGTGTTTTCCATCCCTGTCGCCCCGGCTTGCTTCGGAGGGGTGGCAGCAGATGAACAGACCACAAAAGCCCTCAGGAACAGTAATTAATAGGGAAAGAAGGAAGGAGAAACAGTCCCCATTAATGATGCTGTTGTGCCAAAAGTATGGATTTGTCTCCCAGGATTTGCCTTGCAGCTCCTGAACTGTAGGGTTCATTTTGTGAAGAAAAAAGGTGCTGCTTTAAAGGTGTGGGAGGGTGAGATGTTCCTTTGGTTACATAGATCCCACTGTCCTCATCTGGTTTGGCTTTTACATGGGTATGAAGGCTTTTCTCCCATGTGATAATCCTAATTTTTGGCAATGAGCTGGAAACCAGGCCCTATTTGGGCTGAAAACCTGGTTAATTAGCACTGAGCCATGTCTCTGTGGCCTCACTCTGCCAGGAACCACATTTGAATCTTGGCTTGGGTCACCCAGCAAAGCCCAGATGGAGCAGCTCCCTGCCTATAGACGTCCCAAAATCTCTTGCCTTGGCATGAAGAGCAGGGAAAAGTAGTCAAAGTGCTCAAAACCTTGTGTTAGATGAGTTGATGCCAATGGAGAGGTCCCAAAACAGCGATGGAGCACCTCTGGACCATGTCCTGGTGCCATGCACACCGTGCTGCTTCCAGTATGGTCCAGCTCTGTGGTGGGCAGCTGCATCCCTCTGATGCCCTTGCTGGGCAGTCTCTGGATGAGAGGGAAGCAGCAGCTGGTGACGGTGCCTGGTTCACACAGCCCGGCTTTCTGGGACGTTTTGTCCAAATTAAGTGTGAGTTGTGTAGAAAAAATACATACTGTGCACGCAGCTGGGTTTGCCCCTCCTCAGTGCTGTTTGGTCGCCTGGCTTTATTAATTTTTCCACATTTCATCTGCGTTGAAGTGTCAGAATTTCCTGAATTCCTGTGGGAGTTGGAGTTCTTGACCCGGTGGTGATGGAAGAGTTGCCTTCCCAGGGTGCTGGGGGGTCCCCCTTAGTGAGGCTGGCATGGGGCCACTTCATCCCTCCCATAGGCTGGGGAGATGCAGGAGAGCTGGAAAAGAGACTTCACCCTCTGCGAGCTGGCAGAAGTGAGTTTGGTGTTTTCCTTAAAGGAATTAAAAAAAGTATATTTTCCCTCTTTCCACTGGAATTGTCTTCAAAGGGCTATTTTCTAGTTTGGGAGTTACCTTCACCGAGAGCTGTAGGCAGCATCTCCTGTTAGAAATGTCAGTAATGACAGTCCCACCTTGCCAAATTTGATTTGATTTGGTATTATTAAACCAAATAAAATCAGAGGTGGGAAGCACAAGGCAGATGGATTGTTGAGGATGGAGTTGATGTCTTGGCGAGAGCGCAAGAAAAGCTTATTGGAGCTTTTTGGCCAGCATCTGGCCTCTCTTGCTGCCTCCCTACTGTTGCAACCTTCCCAAAATGCTGAAATACAACCCGAACTACTCCTTTTTAAGACTGAGCAGGTTTGTGCACACCCCTTGTAATGTTTCTGGGTTGTTTTTTTCTTTATTTTTTGTAAATGCTGAGGTGACCACTGTGGTTTTGGTTCCATTTATGAGGCTGCTCTGATCAGATGCATATACAGGTCTTCGTGGAAGCTCCTCTGCCTGTCACTGGAGTCCATGCACAACATGTTGCACCCTGCCTTTGGGAGAAAGCATGAGAGACAAAGTCTGGGCTGCTTTATTTCTTGAGCCATATATAATTAATCACGAGCTGTAGAGCGGCGCAAACCCAAGTGGGCTGTGGCTTGGGACCAGACTCTTTCACGTTTTAATCCAGCCTTGCCCCAGCGCAGCCACACGGCTTTCCTCCGGCCGCCTGACTCAGCAAGTCCTGATAAACCCCTAAGCTGGCTTTGGGGTGCCTCGTCCTGGGTGGAACGCCCCGTGGCAGGGCTGTGAGGGGGTAGCGGTGTCCCAGCAGACCTCCTCCCAGGGCTGGGCTTGCTGCTTCTGCCTCCAGGCTGAAATAGGATGCTGGCAGGGGTACCGCACTGTGTGCTTTTGGAGTGCCGCCATGGCCTGTGTTTGTAGCAATATGCAAACTGGAAGCACGTTACTTGATGGGAAGTCGTCAGCGTAATTCATGCATGTGAAATCCAGGCGTGTTTGCAATGCCTGTGTTGGATGCTCAGCACTCTACCCTGTGTAGCTGCTCATTTTTGTGTAAAGCAATGGGTGCCCACATCATGTAATAAAGAGAAGCGTCTAGGACCTGCCCTTTGGACTTGCACAACCATCACTGGACCTGACTTGTAGATTGACTCCCTGGATTGGTCTGTGCCTCCTCACCACTACTTTGCCTGGTGCTCCATACTCTGGTTGAACCTGGCTGTGATCTTCTCAATCTTTGATTGCCCAGAGAGGTGCTAGAAGCCCCATCCCTGGAAACATTCCAGGTGAGGTTGGCCGGGGCTCTGAGCAACCTGCTGTAGTTGAAGCTGTCCCTGCTCACTGCAGGGCGGTTGGAGTAGATGACCTCGGAAGGTCCCTTCCAACCCAAAGCATTCTATGATTCATCTCCTTGCCTGGGGATGGTGAGACATGCCCTGGCTGGAGAGGTCCTGCCCTGGTGACCTGAGTGTCTCCTAAAGGAAGGACCTGAGGTACGTGTGTCAGGCAAGTTGGTCCCAGCACAACTACCCATTCTTAGATTCCTTGAGAAGGAGGTGAAACAAAACCAGCCAAAAACCTGCTTTCCAGAGGAGTTAAGCAACTAATAAAACCCAAGTGGAGCAGGAAATGTGATGAAGTCTAAGAGAGCCAGGTTGGCCGATACCATGACGAACGCAGCGAAGGGGATCCAATGACCCAGGGAGATTTGGAAGAGCCCCAGCTTTGCCTTACTGTTTACAGAGCCCAGCTCATGTCTGTGTACCACTCTGCGCAAAATACATGTACCTATATTTTATTTTTATTTTATTTTACTTGATGAGAATAGTTCCAGTAACCTGAGGAGGACTCCAGTAGGTACACGCTGTCGGAGGCTTTGCTGTAAGAACAGATCCATATATTCATATATTCTGCCTGCGTTTTCCGGGCAGCTACTCAAGAGACAGCAGCGCCGGAGGAAGGAGCCTGTGCCTGCGCCATGGACGGAGCTGCCAAAAATGCTGGGCTGGGGGGCTGCCCACGGGATGGAGGCCAAATCCCGGCAGTGCTTTTGCTTGCCCAAGACCCAAGCCGACCGGCGCTGTGGGGTGTGAGCGCCCGGGCTCATATAAGGGGGGTTTGGTGGGAGCTTGGTGTTAATTAGGAGCAGGTAGGGAGAGAGGACAACATTTCCAGCCACGTTTGCCCTCTCATTTGTCTTCCTCAGGTTTAGGAGGTGGAGTTGGAATGTTTTCCAGCTTCTTCTCTCTGAAGGGATTCCCCTGTGTTTAATTCCTGACTGCTTCACGGGGCGGGGATGATGGTTTCTTTTTCTTTTCTTCTTGCTGTGACTGCAGCTCATAGCGTCAGATGCTGATTTCCTACATAGCACCACGGGGATGAGGATGAGGATGGGGAGGGTGCAGGAGGCAAGGTGGTGTGGGAGCCCATGCAGCTACAGGAGAAATTAAGGGTCGTCATACACGAATGCAGTAATGGATTCATCCCAGTTTCATGGAATAGAAACAAGACACTTGGTTTATTTGGGATACTTTTTCTCCTTGTGTTCATTCATGCCATGCATCAATCTTTAACAAGTATATTAAGCATAGAAGTCCACATATCTGTCTATAAAAACACACCTTTTTTCCCCATTTCTTTATTTCTTTGTGGAGTCCAGGCTGGCCTGATTCGGACCGACAGCAACGAGTTCTTCATTGAGCCCCTGGAGAGGGGGCAGCAGGAGATGGAGGAGCACGGGAGGGCCCATGTGGTGTACCGCCGGTCAGCCATCCGGCAGGACAGCGCTGAGCCCCACCATGACCTCCACCCTGAAGGTATGGTCCTTCTGGAATCATAGAATGATAGGGGTTAGAAGGGACCTCTGGAGATCATCTCATCCAACCCCCCTGCTAAAGCAGAGTCACCCAGAGCAGGGTGCCCAGGATTGTGTCCAGGTGGCTTTGGAATCTCTTCAGAGAAGGAGACTCCACAACTTCTCTGGGCAGCCTGGGCCAGGCTCTGGCACCCTCAGCATGAAAACGCTGGGATTTTGCTGGGAACTTTGAAATTCTTCCAAATTTGATTAAAATTGGATGAGTTATATATGAGTTATTCTCCTCTTCAAAGAGGAAGAGTCTCCTAGATGGGTGCGATTAGGCCCGTGGTTGATGACATCAGCCTTGGGGTGGGGAGCAGACTCAGGACTCATGAGTGAAGGGGCCAGGAGGAGATAGACTTTGTCCAACTTGGCTGCCAGGTATGGCTTGGAGATGTAGGTGATGCAGTCTTATTTTAATCACCTATATGTTGTGAAATGAGTTGTTGATTTGCCTTTATAATAGATGATAGAAGCCCTTCCTTTTCCCAGCATTCACAGTTAATTTCACTTTTCTAATGCCTTGTACTTTTCTTTTTTTCTTCTTCTTTGCCTTGAAAGAGAAAATGTGCCATTTTTTTGCACTCTGCATGCCTAAGTTGCCTGCTGACTCCCCTCTCGCCTGCAGATAGCTGAGGACACCCAGAAGTGTTTACAAGCATGGGGTCAATGCTGTGCAAAAGCCCTCTAGAAACCTATTTATATTTACACAGAGCCGTTAGCCTTCCTCAGTGTTAATTCACCTATTGTGTCACTGTCATCAGCTCCCTCATTTTAAAAAAAGATTCGAAGTTGTGCTTGTTGCTTTTCATAGAATCATAGAATCGTTTTGGTTGTAAGAGAACTTTCAGATCATCAAGTCCAACTGTTAATCCAGCACTGCCAGGTCACTACTAAACCATGTCCCTCAGCACCACATCTACATGGCTTCTAAACCCCTCCAGGGATGGGGACCACCACTGCCCTGGGCATCCTGGGCCAGGCCTTGACAATCCTTTTGGGAAAGATATTTTTCCTCATGTCCAACCTAAACCTCCCTTGGTGCAACTTGAGGCCAATTCCTCTTGTCCTAAACAAGCTAATGCATTGCTAATGCAATTGCAGTTGAGAACTTTGAAGAGACTGCAGGGTGATGGGGTGAAGGATGTGATGAAGGATGGGGTGTGCTCTGGCTACAGCTATCCACTCTCAAAGAGCAGCCCCCAGCTTTGCATATGTCCTTCACACCTCCCTAGGGCGTCTCCCTACTACCCAATGGACAGTGTAGGACCATCATCACATAGACTTTTAGTGCTGGTGCTTTCAATTCAGAGTCATTGTGCCCCTGTAGAGGAAGCTGGAGCAGTGACCTGGTTGGAATTAATCATAGAATCACAGAATGATTTGGATTGGAAGAGACCTTTAAGTTCCTCTAGTGCAACTCGTCTGCAGTGAGCGGGGACATCTGCAACTAGAGCAGGTTGCTCAGAGACCTGTCCAACCTCACCTGGAATGTTTCCAGGGATGGGGCATCAACCACGTCTCTGGGAAACCTGGGTCAGTGTCTCATCTCCTCAGTGTCAACAATTTCTTCCTTTTCTCTAGTCTAAATCTCCCTCTTTTAGTTTAATACCATCACCCCTTGTCCTGTCGCTACAGGCCCTTGTAAAAGTCTGTCCTCATCTTTCTGATAGGCCCCCTTTAGGTCCCAAAAAGCCACAATAAGGTCTCCTTGGAGTTCAATATCCTATTAGTTTTTCCTGCTTAATTTCTATTTTGTTTGGAGTGCCCCCATGGCATCAAGTCACCCCAATGACTGCTTCTTTCTCTGTCCCCCATGCCTTGCTCAGTGTCTGGTGTGCAGGTGGGCGATCTCCCCAACTCCCTGGAGCTGATGACAGAGCAGCTGGGGGATGCAGAGCGCAAGAGACGCCATGCCAGGAAGGACGACTACAACATCGAGGTCTTGCTGGCCGTGGATGACTCGGTTGTACGCTTCCATGGGAAGGAGCATGTCCAGAACTATGTCCTCACCCTCATGAACATAGTAAGGCTTGGCTCTGGGGGACTGTGGCTCCCACCCCTCCCTTGGTTTACTGCTCTCCTGATGCTGCAAATGTGTTCTCTTGGAAAAAAAACGGGTTTTGGGGGAAAAGTGCTTCACAGAGGGCTTGTTCCTTCACTGGGGCAGCTGGATCTGGCATTTAATAGCTGTGGCAGTTGGGGTGATGGAAAGCAGAGCCCTTTTGTGGCCATCTCCATCATGTTCTCCTTGCCAGTGGCAGGGTCTGGTGTGTTGGTTGCCATGTCCCAAGTCCAGGAGAATCTTCTCTTTCTCCTGGCCAAGACTACCTCCTTCTTGTGGCTGAAATCTCAGCAATGCTAGGAAGGAGAATGGTTGTTTATTATTTAGCTTGAAATGATGATGTTTATTGTTTATTTCATAATTAGGTTGTTTATTATTTGCTTTGAAGAATAATTGTTGATAAAGTGGAAGATTTTTATAGATTTTCCAGAAGTTTCTTTATGTTCCTTGGAAAACTCATGTACCTCGAGGCTTAGGCAAATGTCTTGGAAAAAGGGTTTACAGCAGCCCTGCTTCTATGTCTCTGTGGCGCAGGGGCAGCCTGTGCTGATTCCCTGCACCACTTTTCTTTCCTTTTTAAGATAAAAACCTACCTATTCCATAAGTCCTGTGAGATGTGGAAGGATCAATATTTATTCAGCCATTCATCTTGTGGGAGGTTTGCTCCGCCGGCACCTGAATGTCTGCAAATAGGGTCAGCGTTCAAAGATCCCTTTCGTGCGCTGTCCCTATTTCTGTTTTGTTTTCCATGCTTTATCCTCGCCTCTATTTATTTATTTTTATTTAAGTGCTCTTTTGCATGCTGATGGAAAATGCTCGAAAGGCACAACTGGCTCAGAAATTACCAAGCTATAAAGGTGCTTTTTGGTTGCTTGCTTGCTTGTTTGGACATTATTCTGCCTTGGCTGGTACGAAGGGAAGATTATCAATGTAGGAGGTAAGGATTTGCGGGATTAGAGGCCAACTGTAACACAGCCAGTCCCAACTAGAGAAGATTTTGGATTTAAAACGCAAATGCCTTCACCACAACATTTTATTCTCTGTTGTGTTATCCCGATGCCCATGGTGGGATCCTCTCAGCATCACTTAAATTCACTTTCTGAAAGTTTCTCCCCTTTGGTTATTAAATCCTTCAGCAAGGGGGAAGCCACAGGGTTCCCCATTCTGACCTGGGGTTCTTCCCACGTTATGGGTTGGAGATGATGTCATTTTCCCTTTCCAATCCAGGGAAGGATGGGGACGGAGGGTTTGAATGCCTGGGGCTTGTCAGCTCTAATAAAAAGGTTGGTTTTCAGGCGCATTTCATGGTTTATACCCTGTGGGCAGGACTTTTCAGGGAGTGAATGAGCGGGATGCTGTGCTGGGAGAAGGGAGGACCACTTGCTATTCAAATAAAGGCAGCTCTGGAGACTTTAATGAATTAAATAAAGAGATAAAACATCAGCATCAATAAAAGGGGTGAAAAAAACCCCAGGATAATGCACGCAACAAATACTTCCCCCAAGTATTGTTTCCTTCTATACATTCTTCCCCCACCCCCTTCCCCTTCTTTCTTTCTGCTTTTCAGTGCTTTCTCTTTCTAGCTTTGCTGTGACCTCCATCCGCCTCCTCTTCCCTTGGCGCCATCTCGTTTCCTTACCGGCTCGGGTTGCCTTAAAATACCTGATTCAGTAAAAAACCCCCCTGCTTTCTGGCCTAGGAGGCAGAGGGGGAGTGAGAGAAAGGAGGATGCCGGGGTATGGCAGGGAGGAGTGTGCTGGGACCACACAACTGAACACTAATGCCATTAGTTGGAGGCAAAGGGAAGGAGGAGAGGCTTGGCCAGCCCTCTAATGAGGAAAGCACTTAACGAGCTGGGTGGAGGATGCCAGGGAGATGCTGCATGAGAGCCATCTGGGAAAGCCTCCAGGAGTTTTCCTGGTAAGATATATCCCAAGGAAAGGAGGTGTTGATCTTGGAATTTGATAATAAACTTTCCTGGCCTTTTCTGGGGTCCCCAGTGAGTGCCAAGTTGGTGGTGGGACATATCCCTCTGCCCAGGCTTGGCTTGACACAGCGCTGCTGTAGGTAGGGTCCAAGGGCTCTCCCTGAGACACAAACCCTTTTATTAGGATCTCGCTGTTGGCTGAAGCTCAGTGATAAATAATTCGTCACGGAGAACTTTTTTGTTGTTGTATAAAAAGCCCACCCTTATTCTGTTGCCAGCAATGTGGTTGCCAGGCTCTTCATCAGACGGCGCTGTGTCCATCCCGGGAAGCTGACAGGAGGATGACTGCTCCTTTTGTGCACCTAAGAGCTTCCCTGCAGGCTGCCGGCCCTGCCAGCTCCCAGCCTGCATTCCCAGCCCACCACTCCCTTCTTGGCTCTGGGCCTGCACCGGGATTTTGGGTCAGGTTGAAGTGAGTGGCACTAGATGGATCACAGACTTGGGAAATACATCCTGACTTCTGTATTTTCTCAATTTCTCCTTTTTTCTCTTGTGGTCTTTTGATAGGAAGCTTGATGTGAACTTCCTCGTTTAAAGTTGCTTGCCAGCCTCTGTGCCAAAAATCAGGAGGTTTGGCTGGCCAAAACACCTTTGCCATCGCTTGCTGGGCATGCTGAAGAAGGCACATCTTAGCATATCTCCTAATTCCGAGTTGAGCATCACTGTGTCCTCCCTAGTAAAACCTGACCCCTTCCTTGGCGCCAGGCTCTTGGGATGAATATTTGGTGATGTGGTGACTGGGGGAAGCTGTTTCTCTGCCTTGCTCGCTGCTCATGGCAGGGATGGTGATGCTAGTGAAGCAAAATGAGCATCCCCCAGCCACAGTGACTGCTGTGTGTGAGGGCTGAAGGGTGGAAGAAGGGCTGGGAACCAGGAGAAGAGGAGAGGAAATGTGTTGTGTCCTGTTTTGCTTTTCAGCCTCTTATCATTCAATTTGGCTCCTTGGTTTTCTCCTCTGGGCCTCCCACCATTCACCCTTGATGTTCTCAAGGCTGGGTCTGGCCCCACTCAGGAGAGAAGACGAGCTGAGGGCTCTGTTAAGCCTGGCCTTAGTGTCAACTGGTTTGCTGGGGTTTTGGCAGGATATTGTCCATGAGTTGTTTAAGGATGCAAAGGTACTTGTTGTTTTCGCATTGTTTCAGGTTACTAGGGAAACCCCTTAAGTCAGAGCCCTCTCCAGGCTGGGACTTGCCTAGCTCCCCTCTGGCACATCATCAAATTATTGTTCCCAAGGGCTGAGTGACCAAGAGCGAGATGCTGAGGAGGAGGAGGATAGGGAAAAAAATCAAACCTCCTGCTTTAATTTTAACCTGGGATTACCTGAAGAGGCAAGCCGGGAGCATGGATTGCTTAGGACAGTGATTTACTGAGCTTGATGCTGTTTTAGGAGAGAGGCCAGTTTACAATAATGGGCAAATTATAGTCCTTCTGGTGTATGGGGTTTTTTTGGTGGTTTGTGAGCTGTCTCCTTGCTGACTGATAGTAACAAAAAAATACCTCTACTGCCTCTCTTATGCATAGATGCACTTTTTCGACCCCCTATATGTTTCAATGTTTGTTGCTATGTTCTTGGGACAACATAACCTGTTGCTTGGAGAGCTGTGATAAAATCTAGAGTCTTGCTCTGCAGAGCAAACCTCCCTTTCCCTCCATTCCTCTGCATCAAATATGTGGGTTACATGGAGCAGCCCTTGCAGAGGGTGATGGATGTCCCTGTGTGCATGTAGTAAGCCTGATAATAGGGTCAGGAGGACTTTTGCCTCTGTTCCTATCCCCCTCAGCCCCAAAAAACAGTCTCGGGGTGAACCCACTGGTGTGGAAATGGAGCAAGGGAATAAAAGAAAGGAGCTTAAAGATGACTTGGCTGTTCTGAGTGAGCGATCTGGGGTTTTGAAATGTCAGCTATTCTGCTGGTTTGGCAAATTCTTCTCGTGTCTCTCTCTTTGTTTTCCTTCCCTGAAGAACGGCGAGGTCTAGATGTTGCCAGTGCGGTTTGCTGTCGAGATCTGGTGTCTGAGGCTGCAGACTTGGGGCTGTCCAGAGACTTGCAGGGATTTAGGTAGGCAGCTGTCCTTGCTCCCAGTTGCTCTTGCTGGTTTATCCTTAATGCCCTTAAGGGCTGCTCAGTTTTAGGTGAAAAAAGTCCTCTTTTGAATGAAATAGGAGCGTGTTTCTTGCCAGGTGACAGTATTAAACAGACTGGGCATCTAACCATAGGGGTGAGAGGGATGAAGATCTTTATCCCGTCTGTCTTCAGGGAGGTGGGTCCCTTTACCAGAGTCCTTGACTGAGCAGGTATTTTTGGGGGGGTGTGGGGGTAGGGTGATGTTTCTCTGAAGACATTGACTCGCTTAATGGCATCTGCAGAGGGCAGGGGCAGTTGTGTCAAGCCTGCAGACTGCTCTCCAGGCCAATTTCCATCCCCTCTTCTGACTGATCCAGCTCTAGGGTGGGCTGTTGGAGAGCAGGGGTATGATGCTCAGTCCCCCCAGCTCCATCCCCACTGCTCCTTCCACAGGCACCGTGGTGCTGGGAAAGAAGATGCTGGTCCTGTGATGTCCCCTCACCCCCCAAAACTTGCGGATCGTGGGATCTTGGCCACCACAGCAGGAAATGCCGAGCCCTTTGGATTTTTATTTTTTTCTCGATCAATTATTTATATCTGGCTATTAAGGGTAGTCTGTAGCCTTGGGCAGTCTGGTTCCACATCTGCTTTTTGAATTAGTTGTAAAGGTCGCTGCTGAGCTGGTATCTGTTAGGTCCCTGCCTAAGTGCTGCCCTGCCCTAGACAAAACAGGGTTTAGGGCTAAGTCGTTGGTTGAGAGACTGGAGGGGCACCTAGTCCCTGCTAGCTGGGGGAGAGTGGGATTTAGCACTGCTTTAAAAGGAAGATTTAGGGGATTAAATTGCATCTTGGAATAATTCAGCTTCTTGCTTCTTAGTCCCTTAATGAGCTGTTTCTAAGCTGCTTGAGGTGCTGCTGCTGTCCGTAGCTGCTTCTCTACCAAGGAAGGATGGTGAGTTCAGTTGTCAATGCCTGTAAACAGCATGTCTGCTCCCCAGTTTTTTTCCTCCCAGGGTAGTTAATGTTGCCTGGGGCTACACGAGCAAGCAGCACTCTTCAGACCTAGGGACTATTTGCTGGAGGGAAGAGACATTGCTGAGAGACATTGTAAGGTAGGTCAGCTGGCACGAAGTAAAGCTCTCTTGGATGGTCCAAGTCACAGCAAGGTCAGGCAGTGGCTTAGCTGGGAGCTCTGGCTGGTGGAGAGGTCCCTGAGGCAGGAACATGCTTCATCCCAATGGATCAAGGAGCAGGATTGAGGGTCCTTGAGAGTGGGGAGCAAGCAGCAGAATGCTGGTGCTTGATGTTGAGGTGCTGACTGAGCTGGAGGCTTATGGTGCTCTAGCTCCTGACAAGTGCTGGTGGTGAAGGAAAATCCATAAATATTTGGGAAAGTGAAGGAAATGGCTGTGTTTTCCTCATTGTTCCCCTCAACCGTTCCCCAGGTCCATCTTGACAGCTTTTCAGGGTCGTAGTATATTTTTCATTTCTCCCTCTCTCCCCCATTTCTCACCCTCACCTCTCATATGACATGCGTTAAGGCTGGAATGTTTTTGTAAAGGCTCAAACTCCTGACATGGGACTTCTCAGATCTGCTAACATTTTCTCCAGGATGCCAGAGTCTCCTACAATCCCCAGATATGGGACTGAGCATGACTTCTCTTGGGTGCTGCAGCTCCTTGCTGGGATGGGTGGGATGCTTTGGTGGGACTGATGGTATGAGTGATGCTTGCAAGTGGGAGCCGCAGCACTGCATGACCTCCCTCTTGTCTGTGAACAGCCCGAAAAATAGAGTTAGCATCAGAAGAAATCCACCATATTCTCATTATTCTTATAAAAATGATGTTTAAAGGTCCTGGTGCAGCCTTATCCCAACCACAACAAGCAGGGGTGAACTGAGGATGGGTTGTGCAGCGTTATCCTTCCACGCTGATGCAGCAATGACCCCGCGGGGCTTACAGCCTGTGCATGCAAAGGGGTGCATTAATGGATGGGCTGGAGATTTATTTATTGATTTATTGCTTTTTTTTAATCAATTTTGCTGCATTCAGGACATGGGAGGCCTGCATCGACTCTCTATAAAGCTCGGAACCACTCCAGGGGGGTATTAGTTGTCATGGCGAAACCTTAATGCTGAGTCTTTGGGTTTAAAAAAGGCCCAAGTGGGCATTTCAAGCAGCCTGTAAATCAGGGGGGTTTGTAAAGCACTCATGCAGCCTGGAAAATGGTGGCTGTCTTGGATTTGGGCAGCAGTGAAGGGGTAGCTGTCACCCAACCCTGAAGTTCAAATGTAAGCTCAAAAAATATGGGGAAAAAAATGGAAAAGCTCCATAAATCTGGCTTGATAATATTCATCTAGTCTGGAAAACTATGGCATGGCTGAGGAAAATTATTTTTCTCTTGGGCAAAGTTGAAAAAATATGTTTTAATTTAAACATTAATTCTAGTTGATATTAAAAATAGTTTTAATTTGACTTCCTTGGTTGTTTCAGTGAACCCCCATTGATGATAATATTAATTTTGGAGACTTTTGGGCTATAAGAAAGTCCCATTCTCTAAAAATCAAGGTTTTTTCCCCCTTGGCTGTGTTTTCACATGTGCTTTGCAGGTGGGTGAAGGCTGGTGCAGGATCTCCTGTGCTTGGGTGGGTTTATGGCTGCCCACTCAGTGCCTTTCTTGGTAGCCTCCTGTCCCACCTTGCAGGGACCTTTCTTATCTGGATGTCTTCTTCTCTTGGTAGCAGAATTTGTTTACTCATCCTAGAAACGCGGAAGGAAAAGGTTATAGTTCATTATTTCCTTTGCAAAGTCACTTTTAATAGCTGATGTCGATAGATATCCTACTGACTCACAAGCCCTCCCAGGTCTTTTCATTGTGTTGTCTTCTCCTGGGGTTTCTGAAGCAGTAGGTCAAATTTGACTCACCGGTATAACTGAGTAATGACCTTGTTTTGATACAATCACTCGCCTCTCCCCAAAAAGCCAAGTTTTTCTTTCCACCAAATGTAAGGATGCTGGAATCTGAAGTGTTTCCTTCCATTGGAGGAATTCATGCTCTTGAAGGGGGCAATGGCTCACTGTGAGATGCTCTGTGGTGGAGACCATCCCCGTGGGAAACACAGCCTTCCTCCTCTCTCTTGACGGGACGAGTGGTGTCACGGACCATATGAGCCACCCATCCTGGGGAAATTTGTCTTATTCCAGCTTAGCTTTTTGTCCGTATGGTTTTTTCACAGGGGAAAATAATGATTTAAACAAAAAAGCTGGGGGTGGGAGTAGGGAGATGAGATCTTTGCACCTGGTCTTGTGCGGTCTTGAAAAGAAGGGTAGGATGTTGAACATGAGGACAGGAGGGGCTTGAGAGCTGGGATGGTCTTAACTTCTCTGTTTTATTTCCTTCCCTTCTTCAGGTGGATGAAATTTATCACGATGAGTCCCTAGGCGTTCACATCAACATTGTGCTGGTCAGGATGATCATGGTGGGATACCGCCAGGTAAATACAGTGCTCGGACGTGGTGAGGGGAGATGCCATTCAGACTGACCCCTGCTTTTTGGCTACTTTGCTGGCTCAAACCTTGCTCTGTCAGGGAAAGAGGGCTGCCTAAATACAGTATAGACACAGCAGGCAGCTGCTGCTTCTCCCAAGGCCAGCAAGCGTGCAGAACACTGTGGCTTAGTGTCTCATCATCATAATATTTAGCACTTAGGTAAGCCCAGGCTTGGAAAAGTGTGGCTTAGATCAGCTGTCAAAGACTAAGTGAAAACTGTGCTGAGCATTTGAACCCTCACCCAGCTGACTTCTGGAGCCTGAAGGCCTGGAGAGTCCCATAGCCATCCAGCCCCAGAGCTAAGAGAGGTCCCTGGGGACCTGTGGCTGGTGGCTGTTGATGTCTTTATCTGCTTGCTCTGTGGTGTGGGAAAAGTCACCTAGGCTTACTCAGAAGCTCTAGGGTAGCAGTAAGTGATGGGACAAAGGTGACTTCCCAAGTTGGCAGAAGCTGGATGTTAGTGAGGAGAAGCAAAGATCTGGATCTCCTGTGTCCCTGCCTTGACTTGGTAGCCCTGGAAGGCTTCACTGGCTGTCCCGCAGCTCTCAGGTGGCTTGGGTGTGAACAGAAAAAGCATGGACAGGTTTCAGGTGGTTTCTCAGGTTGCATTTAGTTTTTAAGGCTCTTTGAGCGCAGCAGCCAGAAGATTTTCTTTAAAACAATGTGATTTGTTATAATTTTTGTGGCAAGCTCCTATCCTACGTGAAGCAAGGGTATTAATGACTCAACATAGAATCATAGAATCATTTTGGTTGAAAGAGACTTTTAAGATCATCAAGTCCAACCGTTAACTCAGCACTGCCAGGTCACCACTAAACCATGTCTGTCAGTGGCTTTTAAAGCCCTTCGCAGGTGGGGACTCGACCACAGCCCTGGGCTGCCTGGTCCTCCCCTGGCACAACTTGAGGCCATTTCCTCTTGTCCTATCGCTTGTTCCTTGGGCGAAGAGACTGACCATAACCTGGCTCCAGCCACCTTTCAGGGAGTTGTTGAGAGCAAGAAGGTCTCCCCTGAGCCTCTTTTTCTCCAGGTTAAACAACCCCAGGTCCCTCAGCCACTCCTTATAAGACTTGTGCTCTCAGACGTGGTGTTGTCTGTGTGGGTGGTCCACAAATAAGCTTCATTAGGTCTTGGAAAAAAACCCAGCTTGTTATGTAACACTCTTTGGCCAGCAGAATGCCTCCTAGAGACCCAGGGGTGAGCAGATGTTTGCATCCAGGTGAGATCTCGGCTCACCGCAGTGTAAGTCTGATGCTTCCTGAGTGAGTCCTCCTACAGCTTCTTGGCTCCCACCTTGCACTTTGTAGGGTAAAACTTCCATGGCTTTGACTTAAGAGCCAGGGGAAGGGCTGTTTTTCTTACCTTTCTTCCCTCTGCTGCTGCTCAGCAGGTACCTGCCTGGGAACATAATTTATTTTATAGAGCGTAATTTTGGAAAACACTAGTCTTGAACAAAAAGAAAAAGGAGTTAGGGACAAGGTGACTGCTATAAAACATTTCTGGACACCTCCACCTATTTTCTACTGGGGTCTTGGTCTCTGTGAGTGAAGTTTTATGGGGGAGCATTGCTTTGCTCGTTGCTGAGCGTCAACATCTCGCAATGTCTTGATGAGACTACACAGGAGCTGGGAACCAAATCCTCTTTGCTTCCCAGCTGCTTTCCTCTTTCATATACTGCTGCCCCAATCACTCTTGTGATCGGGGAGGGTCATATACCTTCCTGTACCAGACCATGTCCACTTGTAGGAATGATTTCTTTGCTGGTTTTAAATTAAAAAGGTGAAAAATGCCTTGCGGATGCAAAGTGGGAGATGTTGTTGCTTCTAATGATGGAGAAGCACTGCTTAAGTACTTCACAGAATCACAGCACGGGAGGGATTGGAGGGCACCTCTGGGGATCATCTCATCCAACCCCCCTGCTAAAGCAGGGTCACCCAGAGCAGGTTGCCCAGGATCCTGTCCAGGCAGATTTGGAATCTCTCCAGAGAAGGAGACTCCACAACCTCTCTGTGCAGCCTGGGCCAGGCTCTGGCACCCTCACAGCAAAGAAGTTTCTCCTTCTGTTCAGATGGAAGCCCCTGGGTTCCAGCTTGTGCCTGTTGCCGGGCACCCCTGAGTCTGGCTCCATCCTCTTGCCCCTTGCCCTTTAGAAATTGATAAGCATTGATAAGATTGATAAGTCTTTCCAACCCCAAAACTCTCAGCAGCTTTCTTCTCCTTCACTAACTTACCCATCTTTTTATTTCTTTTTTTTTTTCAAATTCTTTACCCAGTCAGTCAGCCTGATAGAGCGAGGGAACCCATCTCGGAGCTTGGAGCAGGTCTGCCGCTGGGCTCACTCCCAGCAGCGCTCCGACCCAGACCACGCCGAGTACCACGACCACGCTGTATTCCTCACCAGGCAAGATTTTGGTCCTGCAGGTATGCAAGGTACTGTATTTATCTCGATCAGGTATGTGCAGTTTGCTGGGGGAAAGCCAGCGAGGGGAGAGGATTTCTTGCAAGCACAGTCTGTTCTCTTGGCCATCAAGGTTCAGAAAGAAGTTATAAAAATTGGTACTTTTTGCAATGTGAAGTAGAAGAAAGACGGAATTAACCCTGAGCCTCAACCTGAATGGATAAAAAAAAAATCATTTTCATTCTGCCCTTACTTTGGTTTCATGCACCAATCCTCCCCTCGTCCCAGATTGCCTTAAAAAGTTTAAAAATAGCGTAGCAAAGATGGAATATCACAGGGAGCTTCACAGGGCAGGTCAGTCCTTTCTGTCCTGTGAAGGACCTTTAAAACCTGGTTTTACATGGGTTGGTTTCTTGGTCCTCTTAGAACTTGGACATGGGAGCATTGTGTAAACCCTGGGCCAAAGAGGAGGTCATGAGAAGCAATTGCAATAGTCCTCTCACCCTCTTGGTGCAGAGGCTGGGCTGACTTGGGCTGAGAAGTTAGAGACCTAGTTGAAAAATGTCAAAAATTTGCAGGAGAAGCTTCTGGTTTTTCATGACTCCATTAGAAAAGCAGATGCTTTGGTGTCATCATGAGAGGTGACTTCTTCCAGTTCTCCTGAGCCCGCTGCCTCCAAATTGCCATCTCCTCCTTCACATACAGTAGTGTCAAGGTCTGAATTTCCCATCAGCAGGCTCCTTTTGATGCCATGAACATGCTGGTAATGTCACACAAGATTTGTAGCACGAGTCCTTCTGGTGCACGTGGGAGGAAAGAGAGATGGAGGACTCCTGTCCTCACATTGATTACCTCCCTGAAAAGAGTCTCCCCACCGCAGAGGATGAACTGCAGCAGATATCCAGCTGGAAGCCCTCTTGAACATGCTTTTGGCCATCAAAGAGCAGAGCTTGGGTTTTGCCAACAGCCTCCCCACCAAGCCATTGACCTGACCTGGGCTTCTTGGCTGGAGCCACCTGGAAGCGTGCATGAAATACCAGGTTTTGTTTTGTTTTTCTAGACCCTTCTTGGCAAAATGACTGTGTCCAAAGGCATTGGTGAGAGGACCTTTTTTGGCATGACGGCAGAAGGGGGAGACTCACTGGACTCCCCCTTGGTGGGAAGGAGTCCTAAGGTCAATGGAGTAGCCCTGGTCTAGAGGTGCTCATTCCAGCTTCTTCCCTTTTTCTGTGGATCTGGTTCCCTGCTTCTTGCACATCTCGGGGATGGACGTTTGCTTTCTGCAGAAGTCCCCGTGGCTGTCATGTCTTTGCCTCGCTGTGTTGCATGGCACAAGGTGTGGGTGCTCCTCACCCTCTGGGAACTGCCCCCTCATTGGGCTGCTGGAATAGTAACACATTGCTTCCTCTTGCCTCTTTTCCTCAAAACAAAGTCCTTTTCCATCACTTTCACCCCTCTTGAGCTCAGGGCTACATGCAATGAAGGGCCAGACTGTGGCACCTCCAATGCTTGCACATGACATATGTTCACTGGTGGTATCTTAAGCAACTTGCTGAGGTGATGGCAGATACCTACTGGCTTCTTTAGCCACTGCTGGAAGGTATGTGTCCCAACTGGGACACATCTGCCCTGCTTATGCGTGCCCTGAAGCTGAGCTGAAGGCAGAGGTGGTCTTGCCCCAAAGACCCTACAAGCCAGAAGAAAGGAAACCTTTGGTGTTGAAGTCCTCCAAGTCACAGGGACCTGGGAATGGAGCCTAAATGTCAAGCCCATGCTTAGCTGATGGCTTCTCTCTCCTTACATTGTGTGCCCAATTAACAATGGAGATGAGACTTGATCTGAGTTGTTAACCCACATGGTCCTTTTAGCCAAAGCTATTTCCATACTGGCAAGCCAACCATGCTCCATCACTGCATCCCCATCAGACATGTACTTGTACAGTACACTTATACTTCCCCCCGAGTTGTATCACCTCCCCATGGCCAGTAAACCACACCAGCACCTGGTCTGGTGTGACACAGGTTAAGCTGGATACAACAGGACAAGGGATGATGGTTTTAAACTAAAAGAGGGAAGATTTAGACTAGGGAGAAGGAAGACATTTTTGACACTGAAGGTGATGAGACCCTGGCCCAGGTTGCTGTTTTGCTAATTACCCGGCACAGCATAAGGAATACAGCTACCAACAGCAGGAGACATGTGCAGAAAGAGACAAGGTGGGACCAGCTTGAACAGAAAGCATTTGAGAGTAAGGAGGAGTCAGTGAGCAGAGATAAAAAGACAAAGAGATGAAAGTGATTAAAGTAGTAAAGAGTATTTGTGAGTTTGGTCTGAGAAAGAAGATAGGTAGCAGCACAGTTGCCCAGAGAGGTGGTTGATGCCCCATCCCTGGAATCATTCCTGGTGAGGTTGGCCGGGGCTCTGAGCAACCTGCTCTAGTTGAAGCTGTCCCTGCTCACTGCAGGGGGGTTGGACTAGATGACCTTTAAGGTCCTTTTTGACCCAAACCAGTCTGTGATTCTGTGAAGTCCTTGCAAAGCATTGTGGTCTTGCAGAGTAGCTCTTCTCTGCTGCAGGTCCAAGTCAAGCCTCAAGGCGATTTACAGGAACTTCTTGGTGCTGTCAACAGCCCTTCTTGTAGCACCTTTTGATAGGGATGGGGGCAGTCATGGCCTTTGTGGAGAAAGCTGATGCAGTTGTTGCTTTGGGAATTGAGGGAAGCTGGAAAGGGAAGTGCAAGGAGGGACGGCTGAGCTGTGCTGCCCTTGCATGTGGGTTGCAGATAAACCCCTGCCCTTCAAAGACAAATTCCTCTTGGCAGTGGACAGATGGTTTGTAAATTATTAATTGCTGCTGCTGAAGCCCTGTCTAAACCAGAAGAGCATGCAATGTCTAAAGGGATGGTCATGGAGGGCTTTCTGACCCAAGCTGAAGGATGCTTTTGCTTAGTTTTAATTTGTTGCCCTAGAATCACCTACAGTTGGCCTTTGAGCAGGCTGGTGGTCCAGGTAGAAGGTCAGAGAGGATGAAAGCAGGTAAGAAATGTCCATAAAGAAGGATAAAATGCATTTGGAGGAAGCAAAAGCCTGGCTGGTGTCTTGCCGATATGGTGAGGACATGCCACTCCTCCTGTGTGTGGTAAACATTTACAGGCTAATCTAGTCTTTATCAATGAAGTATTTTCCAGGTAGTTACTTCTCACCATCGTTCTCCCACAGAGAACCCTTTATTCTTCCAGTTCTCCCTGGAGTCTTAATTATGAGACACCAACATCTACTTTCCTGATCATCCACCTTTTCATTTTCCTTTGTCCCATCTCCCATCCAGAACTTCCCACCTATTTACTCTTTGTTGTGGAAAGTTTCAGGGGGTGGGGTGAGAAATTCTTTAAAAATAATTTATCTGGACTTTGACTCATTACTCTATGGTTAAACCCAATTATCTGATTCTCTCTCTCGAGGTCTTAGTTTGGCCTGTTACCTTTTGCTTTCCTTTTGACTGCAGCATTGTGCTGCCAGCTCTCTTCCTCCTCAGGCCAACACCAAACTCAGCAACATCCCCTCAGCATAACTTCATATTTTATTCTTCATCTGTTTGCTCTTCTCCATCTCAAACCAGCCGAAGAGGAACACACCACTCAGAGAGAGAGCTCAGCAAACTGCCTCCAACAAGAAGCTCCTCCAACTGGCCCCAACAGGAACTCCCTTCAAACTGATCAGCTCCTTGTTGCATTTTTTCTCTTCTGTTGCTTCTCTCCAACTGATTCAGTTCTTGCTTCCTCTCAAACTGGTTCAGTTCCTGGTTAATATATCTCTAGCCTCGCCCACCACCCCAACAACAATCATCTGGGGGAAGGCAGAGCCTTACACAGGTGGGCTAGGTTCTGCCTCCAGGGTCTTGGGGAACCACTTGGGGAGCAAAACGTTGCTGAGTTGTGACTCATCCATAAGTCAACTCCAGCTTGGGGCCCACAGCCCAGGCCCCAGCACTTCAAGCATTCACTGAGCATGTAATTTGTCCACTCTGTTTCTTAAGGTATTTTAGTTTATTTGTCGGTTGGAGTAAGTCTCATTACCCACTTGGATGGGGGGGAAGATGAAAACCAAACACTTCCCCCAGTAAATAAAATCCTAAGCGTATTTATTGAAGCTGCTTTGAGAAGATCCTTGTTGTTGTGGAGGTTGCTCTGAGGTTCTGTGGTGCTTTGCAGGCAGAAGTGAGCCCGCTCTGCATTGTGATGGGAATCAGATATTTATTTGTTTTGTGGGCTTTTTGCTCAGCAGCCTGAGTTGACCCAACCTACTTCACTTGTAGCAGAAGCAAAACCACATCCATCACTTCCCACAAAATGCCATGTGAGTGAGACCTTCAATGCTTCACGTCTGGGCTTGTTTTGAAAAGTTAAACTATTATGATGGGAGAAGCTGGGGCATTAGGAAAAAAAAAAATCACTGACAAGGTTGTCAGACCCTGGCCCAGGCTGACCAGGGCAGTGGTTGAATCACCATCCCTGAATGCATTTAAAAGCTGTGTAAGTGTAGTGTTGAGGGACATGGTTTAGCAGCAGACTTGGTAGAGTAGGGTTATGGTTGAACTCGATGATCTTAAAGGTCTTTTCCAACCTAAATGATTCTATGCTTCTAAGTTTCCTTTAGAAGTTCCAGTGCAGTGGGACACCCTGGAAAGACTCTGCTCAGCTGATAAATACAAATATTGAGGGAAACGCTTATCCCAAGCCCCCTGGGTTTTGGTTTATGCCTGGGGTGATGGTACCTTCTGGGTGTCCAGCAGCAACCTGTCCCTTTTCCCATCAGGCACATGATCTGCTCAATGCACCTGCTAAGTGTTGACCACAGGGCAGAGCTGTAGGAAATCTATATTTTTTGCTTTAACCTCTTGGCTGGCTGTGTGGTGCCAGTCACTCATTGAGCTTGGGACTTAAGCTGAGGGCCATCGCATCCTTTCCTCTACACCCTTTTTCAGCCCCAAGTCACCGGCTTGGTGTGGAGCACCACAAAGATAGTGGCATGTGGGCTCCATGGTCACCGTGTTCTGGCCAGGGTTGTGTGCAGGGGGGCAGGCGTAGGGGTGTGCGACCACCCTCAGCTCATCAGCACCTCTCTGCAGCTGCAGCTCAACCTCTGAGCTTTCCTCTCTATGCATCCCTGTCCCCAGGGTAGAGTTATCTAGCATGGTCCTGCCCTACTTTTGCCTCTCAGAACCTGTAACTAACTAACTTCCTCCTCCTTGATGCCAAAAAGGGCAAATTCGGAACATAAATTCTAGAAAGTGTCAAGGAATTAATTGAATTGGGTGGAAATAACATGAGGGGGGGCAAAGCAACCGAAATGGAGGTGAGGCATTGGTGAGTGGGTGGGGAGAAAGACTTCTCTACTCACAGCTGCCTCACTGCACTGCACTGATCGAGGGCTGGGGGCCGGGGAGGTGCATGGCCCTCCTCAATCAGTTTGGCGGGGGATAGCCCCCATGCCTGGGGCTGGTGTGGGTGCATGGCAGGGGCTCCCCGTAGACTGTGGTGAGCAAAGTTAGATTTTTGGGGAGGTTCTGGGGGATACCTCACACCTTTCATTCTCGCTCTTACTTTCTTCTTTATTTCTTGTTTTAATAAGAATGTGGAGATGCTGTTTCTGGGTTGGGAGGCAGTGGTTGCCCACACCAGTAAAGCACCCGTGGGTCCCCACCAGCACTGATGGAACACTCATGGGTACCCACCCACATAGATAAAGCACCCATGCTCTCTCTATGCCCTCTCACTAGCCTGGGTGCCTTGGCACGAGGGCAGAGAGATGCTGGCGAACTTCAGCCTAACCTCAGCCTGCTTTTGGCACTGGCAACTGGGATGGTCATACTGGTGACCCAGTCCTTGGGCTGCTGTCCAATTGACTTCCTCCTCTTCAGCACCTTCCTCTTTGTTTTCTCCTCCTCTTGCAGTGAAGCCAGGCTGTGAGTTTAGTTTATTTTAATTTTTCATTTCCACCCCTTCCTCTCTCAAAGGTTTTCTCTCTCCTCTCTTCCTCTCTCCTTCCCTTCTTTCTTGTCACAGGCTATGCGCCAGTGACGGGGATGTGCCACCCACTCCGCAGCTGCACCCTCAACCATGAAGATGGCTTCTCCTCAGCATTTGTTGTTGCCCATGAGACTGGCCACGTGTAAGTTCAGGGAGACCTTCTTGCAGCCTTTCAGTACTTAAAGGGGACCTGTAAGAAAGATGGGGACAGATGTTTTAGCAGTCCTGTTGTCACAGGACAAAGGGTGCTGGTTTTAAACTAAAAGAGAGGAGACTTAGACTAGAGGGAAGGAAGAAATTGCTGACTCTGGAGGTGGTGAGACCCGGGCCCAGGTTGCCCAGAGAGGTGGTAGAAGCCCCATCCCTGGAACCATTCCAGGTGAGGTTGGCCAGGGCTCTGAGCAACCTGCTGTAGTTGAAGATGTCCCTGCTCACTGCAGAGCGGTTGGAGTAGATGACCTTTAAAGATCCCCTCCAACCCAAACCATTCTGTGATTCTATGATTCTAAGTCATGGGGGCAGAGCTGGCTGTCCCCTTCAGCACGAGGACAAGCATGGTGGTGCCCCTTTCTCTGCAAAAGGGACTTCCTGCTAGTGCAGGTGTGTGTACTACTGCGGCTGGTGTAAATCCCCCAGGAACCTGATTTTACACCGGGTTTTCTCACCAGGTTGGGCATGGAGCATGATGGCCAGGGCAATCGCTGTGCTGATGAGACCAGCATGGGGAGCATCATGGCACCGCTGGTCCAGGCCGCCTTCCACCGCTACCACTGGTCCCGCTGCAGCAAGCAGGAGCTCAACCGCTACATCCAGTAGGTGAATTTTAACCATGAGGGGATGTTGTCCCTTCAGATGGCATTTTGTATCTGGCAGCTCCTGCGTGAAGCAAAAAGTGGACAGGTTCTCTTTGGGGTTGCGTGTTTTGGCCAGAATAGCAAAAAACCAGATTTTTGGAAGGTTATTTTCCCTTTTTCTTTGACTCACAGTTTTGGTTCCTTGCACAAGTATGAATTGATTTTGGGCTGCAGAGGCTGGAGGCAAATAGGAGCCTCATAAAAGCTGAAGATGTCAACAGAGCAATAGTTTGCAGAAGCTCTGTGCTGGTGGAGCTCAGATCCAGATCTCAAATACTTTTGACATTTGCTTTGGGCAGCATGTGTGGTTTCCCCTTTAGGCTATGAAATGTTTTGTGCTGCATAAATAAAAAGATGTAGAAACAGGCCAGAAGCTTTCTGTGTATCAGCACCAAGAAGAGTAGGAGGAACACAGATGGCAGTGGTGGTACCCACAAGCACCAAAGATGCTCTGTGCCCTAGGGAACTGCAGTGTTTGGGGGCCTCTGCACAGATGGTCTTTGCTGGAAATGCATTTTCCAGCAGTGGATAGTCAGCATCAGTGCCAAGATAATTCCAATTTCTCAACATCTGAATTTGGAGGTGGGGGGGGGAAGGCGAGGGAAGGGGTGAATGAGGGAAGTCCTGCATGTCTGACTCTACTTCATCTCTATTCTGTGTCTCTGCAGCTCCTATGACTGCCTCCTGGATGACCCCTTTGAGCACCAGTGGCCCACCTTACCCGAGCTGCCGGGCATTAACTACTCCATGGATGAGCAGTGCCGCTTCGACTTTGGCGTGGGCTACAAAACGTGCACAGCGGTGAGTTCAGGGTGCATGGCTGCATTTTGTCCCTCCCCAGGACCCCCAGGTGGGGCCAAGGAGAAGTGCCAGGACTCCCTGTACCAGCCCAGCTCCTCTGTGCTCCTCAGTTCCGCACCTTTGACCCCTGCAAGCAGCTGTGGTGCAGCCACCCGGACAACCCCTACTTCTGCAAGACCAAGAAAGGGCCACCCTTGGATGGGACTGAGTGTTCTCCGGGCAAGGTAGGTGACAGCATCACCCTGCTTGTGTAAACCATCACCAGTGAGGCTCTTCTAGACCAGATTCAAGCCCAGATGTGTTGGAAGCCTGCCCTGCTTATCTGTACTCCTCTGCTGCATTTTCTACTGCAAGTCCCGGCTGTGGAGTTGGGCTGAGCTCTTGGAGCAAAGCCATGAGCTTCTTGTGCTCCTAAGTTGGTCTATAAGTGGGGCCTATCAGAAAGATGGAGACAGTCTTTTTAGCAGAGACAGTTGTGACAGGATAAGGGGTGATGGTTTTAAACCAAGAGGGGAGATTTAGACTAGATACAAGTAAGAATTTTTTTACACTGAAGGTGGTGAAACACTGGCCCAGGTTGCCCAGAGACGTGGTCGATGCCCCATCTCTGGAACCATTCCAGATGAGGTTGGATGGGGCTCTGAGCAACCTGCTGTAGTTGAAGCTTTTCCTGTTCACTGCAGGGGGATTAGACTAGATGACCTTTAAAGATCCCTTCCCACCCAAACTGTTCTATGATTCTATGAAATGACACAACTTGCTTGTCCCCAAACCAGCCTGGAGGGCAGCCCTTCTGTTACATGCTCAGGGACGACTCCTGGTCCTGCTTCCTATGGGAGGAACATGCCATGGATGTGAAGAAGAGCACCTTCCTCCCAAGCTTTGCAAATGGCAAGCCATTTTTGTAGTGCTGTGGGTGCAGGAGGGCTCTCTTCACTGGTGCCGATTGATTTGGAAGAGGCAAGTGTGGAATCCACCCTCTTTCTCCTCCCTTCCAGTGGTGCTTCAAGGGTCACTGCATCTGGAAGACGTCAGAGCAGCCATACAGCCAGGATGGCAGCTGGAGCTCCTGGTCCAAGTTTGGCTCGTGTTCCAGGACCTGTGGAGGAGGCGTGCGCTCGCGCAGCCGGAGCTGCAACAACCCGCCGTACGTTTGGCCTTTTAGCAGGGGTGAAACTGGAAGAGGACGAGGGCCAGAGGTTCCTCTCTCTTCCCCTTGCACGCTTGATCAGTGGGGATGGAGACATCTTCTCCTGAATAAGCTGTGCCATGTGTTTGGTCGTGTTCAAACAGCATCCTGCCCCACAATGCTTTTTTAACCCACTCGTTCTATTTTCCAGCCCAGCGTACGGTGGACGCCACTGCCCAGGATCCACCTATGAGTACCAAGTGTGCAACGCCGAGGAGTGCCCGGGGCCCTACCAGGATTTCCGTGCCCAGCAGTGCTCCAAGCGCAACTCCTACTACACCCACCAGAACAGCAAACACGCCTGGCTTCCCTATGAGCATCATGATGGTGAGCAGCAGCAGGTCCTAGCAAAGGAGCAGTAGCCAAATTGCCTTCCCTCCCAGAAGAGGCCACGATGGCGGGCATCACTGTGGGATGGAGACTGCGCAAGCTTCATAGAGGTTGGGTTGTGGAAAGTTCCTGAACTGGGAAGTAGAGTGCAATAAGCCAGCATCAAGCAGCCAGGTCTTTAAAATCAGTCTCTTGTTCTTGCCTTCAGGTATCACATAGAGAAACCCAAGAGTTTCTCTGGTTCTTGCTGTCTCAAAGTGCAGCAGAGGTGCGCTGAGATCAGCCTATGTTGAAACCTCCCACTGCTCCTCCTGAGCTAGTAAGAGCAGAGCCCCTTGTGTGTCCACATGGCCAAGAAGGTCAAGAATATCCTGGCTTGTATCAGCACTAGTGTGGCCAGCAGGACTAGGGCAGGGATCATCCCCCTGTACTTGTGAGGCTGCACCTCAAATCCTGGGTCCATTTTTGGGCTCCTCACTGCAAGAAGGATATTGAGGGTTTGGAGTGTGTCCAGAGAAGGGCAATGAAGCTGGTGAAGGGTCTAGAGCATAAGTCTTGTGAGGAGTGACTGAGGGACCTGGGGTTGTTGAGCGTGGAGAAAAGGAGGCTCAGGAGAGACCTTCTCACTCGAACAACTCTCTGAAAGGAGGTTGGAGCCAGGTGGGGTTGGTCTCTTCTCCCAAGGAACAAGCAGTAGGACAAGAAGAAATGGCCTCAAGTTGTGGCTGGGGAGATTTAGGTTGGACATGAGGAAAAATGTTCAACCAAATGTCCAACCAGTCCAAAATGTTCTGATTGAATAGCTGTGTAGATGTGGTGCTGGGGGACATGATTTAGTGATGACCTGGCAGTGCTGGGTTAACAGTTGGACTTGATGATCTTAAAGGTCTTTTCCAGCCCAAACGATTCTACAATTCTAGTAACAGTAGTCAGAGATAAATCTGTCTGCGCTACTTTAAAAGTTTTTTCTCCACTTTCTGTGTGCTTTGGCATGCTGTGAACTTGTTTTCCTTGGAGATGGTGGGGTGACAGCACTGCCTGCTTGCTCCTAGAGCTGTGGTGGAGAGCATGCTGCTCCGGGCTGGGCTGGGAGACAGGTCCTCACTTGGTATTCCTCATGCACACAGCCAAGTGTCTGGCATTGCAGGGTCATGTAGCGTGTCCTGTCCAGTTGTCTTCTCTTAATTTCCCGAGTGTGCTGGGCAAAAGTTCAGGCTCTTGAGCAGCAAACGGACGTGTCAGATTAAGGCACATGAATAGCTTGGGCTTTGGAATCTGACTACAAGCTGAGATTGGTTTCTGTCTTCAGTCACCCTAATGTATTTTAACAAACCCTTTTTTTAACCCTTTTTTCCCCTTTTTATTTTGCCGCAGATGCTCAGAAGTGTGAGCTGATCTGTCAGTCCGAGGGAACAGGGGATGTGGTCTTCATGAATCAGGTTGTTCATGATGGTACCAGGTGCAGCTACAGAGACCCTTACAGCATCTGCGTCCGGGGCGAGTGCGTGGTGAGGAGCTGATGGCCACTGTGTCACTGTCCCTGTCCTTTTCTTATCCACGAGAGAGCTTGTGCATCTCTCTGGGGAGACCTTATGGTGGCCTTTCAGTACTTAAAGGGGACCTGTCAGAAAGATGGGGATAGACTTTTTAGCAGGGCCTGTTGCAACAGGAGAAGGGGTGATGGTTTCAAACTAGAAAAGAGAAGATTTAGACTAGAGGGAAGGAAGAAATTGTTGACACTGAAGGTGGTGAGACCCTGACCCAGGTTGCCCAGAGAGGTGGTAGAAGCCCTATCCCTGGAACCATTCCAGCTGAGGTTGGCCAGGGCTCTGAGCAACCTGGTCTGTTGAAGTTGTCCCTGCTCACTGGAGGAAGGCTGGACTAGCTGACCTTTAAAGATCCCTTCCAACCCAAACCATTCTGTGATTCCATGTTTCTACGATCCACTTGACCCACTACCCCTTCGGGATGCATGTTTTAGTCTGGAGCCTGGCCCTGAGTTCATCAAAGGGCTATAGGTGATGGTGGAGCAATGGGATGGGCTGCAGGGATGTAATCCTGTGCTTGTCTTCTCTTCCCCGTGGATGACAGCATGTTGGCTGTGACAAGGAGGTTGGCTCCCTAAAGCAGGACGACAAGTGCGGGGTCTGTGGGGGGGACAACTCTCACTGTCGGACGGTGAAGGGCACACTGGCCAAGACCCCCAAGCAGCCAGGTGAGTGGGCTGTGGGATTGGGAGTGGATTTGGTCAGGGTCAGCTGGATCCAAGAGGATTCAGGTTGCCCAGAAAGGTGGTTGATGCCCCATCCCTGGAACCATTCCAGATGAGGTTGGCTGGGGCTCTGAGCAACCTGCTCTGGTTGAAGCTGTCCCTGCTCAGTGCAGGGGGCTTGGACTAGATGACCTTGAAAGGTCCCTTCCAACCTAAACCAATCTATGATTCAGTGATTCACATGCGGGTGTGAGTGCATGTGTGTCCAGTTGGAACAAATCTGCTCTTTTTCTTCCCTCCATCCTTCCTCCCTTTCAGCAGGTGTTTTGAAGATGTTTGAGATTCCAGCTGGGGCAAGACACCTTCAGATAGAAGAGGTGGAGCCAGTATCCCACAGCATTGGTGAGCACGCTGTAGTTCACCTTTTCCTTCACCTACTGCCTCTTTCTCAGCCCTATTCTGACAGTTCCCACCCAAAGGGTCTTACTTGGGTCATTCCAGCCCTTCAAGGGCAGTCACCAGAGGAAATGACTTTTAAATACCTGCTTTCTCTTCCAGCTGTTAAGAATCAAGCCACAGGTAACTTCATCCTTAATGCCAAGGGCAAAGAAGCCAAAAGCCAAGTGTTCATTGAGATGGGCTTGGAATGGGAATATGCTGTTGAACATGGCAAGGAGAGCCTGAAAACGAATGGTCCTCTGCATGAGGCCATCAGTGTTTTGGTAAGCCTGGCTGATGCATTCTATGGGGGCATTAGGTATGACCATAACCCAGCAGTAAGGAGAAGGAAGGTGGTTTGAGATGAGATGGAGGAGGTGATGGAAGGACTTTGGTTGAGAAAGGATGTAGGGGAGCTAAGGATTGGGTTCCCTGGGCATTCAGGAAAGTCCACTCCTGTCCATCCCATGGCCGGTGCTGGCTTTAGGCATAGACTGCGGTCCTGAAGGTCAGAGAGGCTGGGGGCACATGATCCAAGACTGGGGTTGGGGTGTTTGGGCAGTGTTTTTCTCCACAGCTGGAGAGGTACATTCCCAAAGTCTCTGTGTTCAGAGCCCACCTAATCATGTTGGAGGTAGTAATGGGGTTTGTTTCTCCTATTCTTCTGTGTACTGTACCATGCAGTCATTGTTCAATTCATTCTTCTTTGATGGCTTCCTCTTCCCTTCCCTCTCCCATGGCATCACTCCTTCCTCTCCTTTCCCTGCTCTGATTGTCCTCTTTCTGCCTGCAGGTCGTCCCTCAGGAGGAGGAGGCGAGGAGCAGCCTGATGTACCGGTACATCATCCACGAAGACCTGCTCCCTATGATTGGGAACAACAATGTCCTGCTTGAGGAGATGGATTCCTATGAGTGGGCCCTCAAGAGCTGGTCTCAGTGCTCCAAGGCGTGTGGAGGAGGTAGATATCCCTTCTTAGCAGCCTAAAGTGTGTGTTTGGAAGAATGCTTGGGCATGTTAGAATCATAGAATAGTTTTGGTTGAAAGAGACCTTTAAGGTGATTAAGTCCAACTGTTAACCCAGCATTCCCAGGTCACCATGTCCCTCAGCACCACATCTACATGGCTTTTCAGTCCTTCCATGTATGGGGACTCCACCACTGCCCTGGGCAGCCTGGGTCAGGCCTTGACAATCCTTTTGGAGAAGACATTTTTCCTCATGTCCAACCTAAACCTTCTCAGTGCAACTTGGGGACGTTTCCTGTGTGTCCTTTGGTGCATCTTTGGCTTGGAAACATGCAGATGCTGTTTTCAAGTGTTTCTCCCCAAGATCATACATCCTGAGGCTTTAGACCTCGACCTGGTGCTGCTTGGAGACCTGGCTTTCCTCTCTACACCCATACCCATGTTCTTTGCACCTCTAATTTGGGGGACTTACCACATGGGGATGTGAATGTTAAAAATTATTATTGTGGAGCAGTTTAGGTGAGCATTTTAGACAGATTTCTTATGAAAACAGGCTTATGTGATAGTGTGTTCATACCTTTGTCTGTCTATCCATGTACCTGCTCTGAGTTTTTAGCTCATTGGCTGTTTTTAGCCAGATTTGAACCAAGGAGTAGTGATCTTGCAGATGACAGCTCCTAAAACTTGCATGGAAATAAATGTGGACACACTGGGAGGTGCTGTGATGGAGGTCAGGTAACACACGTGAGCTCCTGGCTTGGTTATTGCTGGATTTTTCCCTCTGGAAGGGGGCACGTCTGCCTGGGGGCTTTGCTGATGAAAGCCTTGCCTACATATGGCCAGTGGGATCTGATATCCCAGCTCACTGCAGGAAGAGTGGACTAGATGGCCTTTAAAGGTCCCTTCTAACCCAAATCAGTCTATGATTCTATATCATAGCTGGCCCTGCTCTGAGCAGGGGGTGGACCAGACACCTTCCTGACCCTCAAATAATGGAGAAGACCTCACAGTTCCACCTTGTGCTGGCTAGCCTCATGGCTGGAAGACTTTGGGACTTGAAGAGCTGGAATTGAGCCCTCACTGTTTCCCTGGACCTTGCTGCAGCAGGGATCCCAGCATGGCAGCAGACAGCTTGTTAAGGCTGGCTTAGTCCTAATCTGGTCTGCTTGCAAGCAAGTGCAGCTTATTTGGAAAATTATAGCGGTGCTTTGGCTGGGCTCATGATGTGCTGCTTTCCTGCTTTCCCCCCCCGCCCCTGTCTGGAGAAATAAAGCCAAATTTTGAGCTCAGTAAATGCTGTGGTGGCTGTGTCTCCATCAAGAAACTGATGTCTCAGCCTGGCTTTTGGAAGGGGGACAAGGCTGAGTCTGCTTTGCCCCTCTCTATGTGTGCACCTCATGGCAACCTGTGTGACCTCAGGAGGCTGGTGGGGCCTGGCACCCACACAAGCATTCCGTGCAAGCCTGGGTGAAGCACTGCTTGGGTCCCACATCTGAGAACATGTGTCCTGGCAGATATGTAGGAGAGGGACAGGGTGGGCAGCTGGTAGGAACCCTGCATCTATTGCCTCACCTGCCCAGTTTCTACCCCCTCCAGGTATCCAGTACACCAAGTACGGCTGCCGGCGGAAAAGTGACAACCGGATGGTGCACAGAAACTTCTGTGACAACAGCAAGAAGCCAAAGCCGATCCGGCGACGCTGTAACCTCCAGGAGTGCTCCCAGCCAGCGTAAGTCCTCCCTGGCCAGCCTGAGATGCTCCCATCCCTTCTAGGGCGGGTATTTTGGGCCACTTGCCAACATGGGCATCCCCTCTAACGCCTTTGCTGTGTCCATCTTTCTGCTGGCAGGTGGGTGGCTGAGGAGTGGGGTGCCTGCAGCAGGTCCTGTGGCAAGCTAGGGGTGCAGGTGCGGGTGGTGCAGTGTGTGCAGCGCCTGCAGGACGGCACCAACCGCACCCTGCACACCAAGTACTGCCCTGGGCAGCGGCCAGAGATGCGCCGGCCCTGCAGCCGCCTGCCCTGCCCGGCACAGTGGAGGACGGGTGCCTGGTCTGAGGTGAGCTGGGGGACAGGGAGGAAGCCCCCAGCTGCATGGTGGGGTTGAGAGGAGGGGTATAGGCGCTGGGTATGAAGGCCAGGTACTTATGGAGCAGGCTGGTCTCATAGGAATGGAGATTAAGGGTACAGGAGCCAACGATGTTTTCACAGAGGTTTGTGGGGAAACTCAACATTAGACAGGGGATAGTGTCATAGAATGGAATTGTTTTGATTGGAAGAGACCTTTAAGATCATCAAGTCCAACTGTTAACCCAGCTCTGCCAGGTCACCACTAAACCATGTCCCTCAGCAACACATCTACACAGTTTTTAAACCCCTCCAGGGGTGGGAACTCCACCACTGCCCTGGGCAGCCTGGGTCAGGCCTTGACAATCCTTTTGGAGAAGACATTTTTCCTCATGTCCAACCTAAACTTCCCCTGCTGCAACTTGAGGCCATTTCCTCTTGTCCTATTGCTTGTTTCTTGGGAGAAGAGACCAACCCCACCTGGCTCCAACCTCCTTTCAGAGAGTAGTCAAAAACAAGGTCTCCCCTGAGCCTCCTTTTCTCAACAACCCCAGGTCCCTCAGCTGCTCCTAACAAGACTTGTGCTCTAGACCCTTCCCTAGCTTCATTGCCCTTCTCTGGACCCGCTCCAACCCCTCAATGTCCTTCTTGCAGTGAGTGACCCAAAACTTAACTCAGGATTCGAGGTGCATCCCTGTGCACCAGGCTGGAGAGCAGGAGTTGGGTTGCTGGGTTGGGAAAGCCTGTATTAGGAAGCAGTATCCACCTGAGTTGTCATCATCCGCAAATCCCCCGGGGGATGGCTGTCAGGGCATGCTGGCTGCCCCACCCCACCCCTGACCATCTGTCTCTCTGTGTCTGGGCACAGTGCTCGGTGAGCTGCGGGGAGGGCATCCAGCAGCGGCAGGTGGTGTGCAAAGGCAGTGAGAGTGGTGGGCACTGCGAAGGCGACAAGCCAGAGACTGTCCAGGGCTGCCACATGGCCCTCTGCCCAGGTGAGAGGAGGAGAGTGAGGAGGAGGTGACACTGGGGGTGGGGTATGTGCCGGTGGGGACGAACCTTCATGCATGACTCCAGCCTATCTCAGCTTCAGGGGGATGCTGACAAAGAAGGTTGGGTTGAATGTCCCTGATGCTGCTGGTGGAGAAAGAGTTAAATGCCAGCCAAACTATTACAGTTTTCTGTTCTTGGCCCGATTTGCTGTAGATGGTTTTGGGTTTTCTGGCAGTTTGAGGAAGTAATGAGCTGAGGGTATGACGGAGATGGGCACTCTGGGGTTCATCTTGGGGGTTTTTGGGGTAGCTTATGTGCTGGGCTAATCAGGTGCTCCCCAGTCACAAAATCCTAGAGTCACAGCATGATGGGGTTTCAAAGGGACCTCTGGAGATCATCTTGTCCAACCTCCCTGTTCACCCACAGGGTCACCCAGACAGAGCAGGGTGCCCAGGATCACGTCCAGGCAGATTTGGAATCTCTCCAGAAAAAGAGACTCCACAACCTCTCTGTGCAGCCTGGGCCAGGCTCTGGCACCCTCACAGCAAGGAATTTTTAACTCCTGTTCAGACGGAACCTCCTGGGTTCCAGCTTGTGCCCATTGCCCCTTGTCCTGTCACTGGGTGCCCCTGAAAAGAGTCTGGCCCCATCCTCTTGACCCCTGCCTTTTAGATATTGATAAGCATTTATCAGATCCCTTCTCAGTCTTCTCTTCTCCAGCTAAACAACCCCAGCTCTCTCAGCCTTCCCTTGTCATGGGGATGCCCCAGTCCCCTCAGCATCTTCATAGGCCTCCACTGGATTCTCTCCAGTAGTGTGGTCCCCAAGGGACCTTGTTTTTAAGGAGATCCCTTAAAACAAAAAAATCCTGCACCAAAATACCCTCCTAAGGGATTTTGAGTGCCCAAAATCTCCAATGGCAGCTGGGCATCATGGTGTTCTCTCCACAGGGAAGCTCTCCGGCATCACTACCAGCGCTGATGCTGGTGACCACAGCACTCCCAAAGGGCAATGGGTGCCCCAGGATGGGTCCAAAAACCCTGTTAGCAAGATCTCCTCCAGTAAGTGTCCCTGCTTGAGTAAGGGTGATCTTTCCCAGAAAAAACCTCCCAAGGGCTTCTGCAGCTCCTGGTGGGAAATGCAGGTGGGTGGGAGGGAGGATGCACATCCTGCAATGGTTTTGGGGAGTTTGATCCTCCACTACTACATCCCTGATGCCTCTGCTTGCAAAGCTTGCTTGCCATCTTGTGTAGTCTGGGATCTTGCAGTTTCCACTGCCTTGGGCTGGGCACTGTGTTCCACTCTGGGATTTTCTGCCCTTTCCTTTTAACCTTGAACTTTTGTCATCTTCCTGTGTTTACCCAAGCAGGGAGATGCCTCTTGATGCCTCAACAAAGGGTTGCTTACAGCACTGGGGAGGTGCATCGTGGCTGGATTTAAGATGCTGGTTTGGAGCATTCTTTGCTCTCTGTTTTTCCTCTTGTGCACACAAGCCTCAAGTGCTTTGGCTTTGTTTTCCAACTCTCTCACTCCCTTCTTCCTGTACAAGCATTGCCAAATGGGGCAGAGAGCAGTAGAATGAATCATAGACTGGTTTGGGTTGGAAGGGACCTTTCAAGGTCATCTAGTCCAACCCCGCCTTGCACTGAACGGGGACAGCTTCAGCTAGAGCAGGTTGCTCAGAGCCCCAGCCAACCTCATCTGGAATGGTTCCAGGGATGGGGCATTGACCACCTCCCTGGGCAACCTGGGCCAGGGTCTCACCACCCTCAGTGTAAAAAATGTCTTCCTTCTCTCTAGTCTAAGTCCCCCCTCTTTTAGTTTAAAACTATCACCCCTTGTCCTGTCACAACAGGCCCTGCTAAAAACTGTCCCCATTTTTCTTATAGGCCCCCTTTAAGTATTGGAAGGCTGCCAAAGCGATAGTAGGTTTGGCAGCATCGTGGTTGCCTTTGGAACCATCAAAAAGGTGCAGGGATGGGAGGCTAATGCCATTGTTCATCTTCTGTGCTGGCTGATGCTGCTCTGTCCCTCTTCCAGGGGAGCCTTGCCTCGGGGACAAGTCCATCTTCTGCCAAATGGAGGTCCTGGCTCGCTACTGCTCCATCCCCGGCTACAACAAACTCTGCTGTGAATCCTGTGGCAAGAAAGCCACCTCCACCACCGGCTCGCCCCCTGCCACCAGCCCTAGCACTCCCCTGGGAACTGGTGCTCCGAGCCCTGCTCTGCTGTTCTCCCCCAGCCCCACCACCCCTGCCCAGGGGGCAGCCAGTGGGGACCCCACCCTGACACCTTGGGCTGGAGAGGTGCCTGGCAGCAGTGCTTTCCCTGGAGGGCTGCCACCCCCTAGTGAGCCAGGCAGGGGCCAGGCAACCAGGTAACCTGCTTAGGACCACCTCCTTGTGGGGCAGGGGAAGCCTTTCTCCTCCCTCTCCTCCTCCTTCTCCTCCTCATTTTCCTGTACCCCCCTCATTTCCAGTGAGGGTTTTCATGGGTGGCACTGCCAGGTTTGGAAATGCCCTGTCTCACCCAGAAATTCCTGGGGAGAACACCATTTTTCTCATGGTCCCCTCCCCACCCTCCAAGCTGTGGCATGTTTTTTATTTTTGACGGTGCCATGGAAAAAAGATGAAAAGGAGCAAAAAAACCCAAGCGACAGCAGCTTGGCTGCAGGTAGATGAGCTGCTTCCTCCCAAGGTGCTATAAAGATTTGGGAGGGAGGGCTTTAATGTTGCTTTTTCCTTCCCCCTGCTCCAAACAGCAATACTGGATAGGAGGGTCCTGGCTCCATGGTCCAGCCCCAATAGCAATGGGAGAATGCTGGGAATCTGGGGGGCAAGGAGCCAGAGGGAGGTGGTGAGGTAAGGGGGGGAAATGTCAGGAAATGCCCAAACTGCTGCTCTGGGCTGTCCCTGTTGGGGTAGAGAGTTTGGGAAACATATCTGGGGGAAGATGGAGCTTGAAAACCATAGACCAGCTTCTGTCCTACATTGCAGAGTCAGCAGGAGATGGTCCAATAAGCAATAAGAACATCTTGAGCAATAAGAACATCAAAGACCAAATGATGCCTGTCACCTGATGGTGACTTTTTAGCCCATGCTGCCTTTGGTCAGCCTTGAGCTGATACTGCTGCCCAGCAGCCCCCCAGGCCCACCAGCCTGATCCTTGAACCCTTGTCCCCAAGTGCCTGTGGGGGCATCAACACCTTTTGGAGAGAAACGGGGATGACTGGGAAGCAGGGAGTGGATTTTAGGGGCAGTTACAGAGAAAGGAGAGAGGAAGATTCATCTGTGTCCTTTTTGTCACTTGGGAGGGGCTGAAAGGGATTAACACTGTTAAAAAATTGTTGTGCCAAGTACGAACTGTACGCACAGCACTTTAGGAGCCCAGGGCTGTGTGCAGCTTGCTTGGTGTCCAGGCACAGGGTCTACCTGGAGGAGTTACAGTACTCAAAACCTCTCCAAAGCAGGGTCAGGTGGCCTGAAGTGGCCCCAAGGGATATCCCCAAGGGATGTCCCCAAGGGAGCTGCAGTGGTTTCAGTGCTTTGGGGTGTGCAGCCTCCCAGCTGAAGGCACCCAGCACCACCAGGAGCAGTGGCAGGGCAAGGTGGGCTTCTGTGGGGGCTGAGAGCTGGCAGGGAGGAGGTTTTGGGGCCAGAGAGGTGGAGTCTGAGGAAGGCAGGGCTTGGCTAATAGACCAGTTTGGCATTGCAAAGTGGGATCTCTCAGGAGCATGTGTGTGGCATGGGTGCATCTGCTGGTCATCGGATGAGCAGGATGGGACATCTCTAGGGGGGGGCATTTGATAAACTCTTCAGGGGCTTGCTGGTGAGGTTGAGGTACATGCTTTGATTGAAATTGACGGACTTAGTGGAGGAGAAGGAACCTGCTAAGAGTTTGGGAGCTGGAAAGACTTAGCAATTTTATCAGTATCAAAAGGGCAGGGGTCAAGAGATGGGGCCAGACACTTCTCAGGGGTGCCCAGTGACAGGACAAGGGGCAGTGGGCACAAGCTGGAACCCAGGAAGTTCCATCTGAACAGGAGGAAAAACTTCTTTGCTGTGAGGGTGCCAGAGCCTGGCCTAGGTTGCCCAGAGAAGTTGTGGAGTCTCCTTCTCTGGAGAGATTCAAATTCTGCCTGGACGCCATCCTGGGCAACCTTCTCCGGGTGACCCTGCTGGAACAGGGGTGTTGGATGAGACGATCTTCAGAGGTCCCTTCCAACGCACACCATGCTGGGATTCTGTGAGCAGGCAGAGGGATGCCTACGAAACACTGCAGTGGGGTGACCCAGTCTGAGATGTGCAGGTACCCACAGCATCACCAGGATGCCCCTGGCCAGCCTAACCGCCAGGACCGCCCTCCACCTGAGTGCCCGCATTTCTTTATTGTGCCAAAGATAACGCTTTGATTACTCTTTCAAGGAGCGTCTCTCCCTGGCGATGCGGAGCAGGCTGTGCTGCAGCCCTCTCCTGCTGCTGGGACAGCCCTGGGCTGGCTCGGGGCAGGACCAAGCTTTTTCCTGCCTGAAGCAAGATCTTTTTCAAGTGTTCAGCTCCCTGCCCTGTAACCTTGGAGGCTGAATAAACCCAAACCCTTCCCCCCTCAAAAATGGGCTGTGATATTTCCAGGGTGCAGTATGTTTGTGCTCGCTCCTTCCTCCCAAATTCTCAGCTGCACCCCGTCCCTTTGGTGCTGTTCTGGGCATTAGTGCTTTTATTGCAATAGTAATATTTGCAGTGGTTCCTTGCTGTACCTCAGAGGAGAGCTGTGGCCCAGGACCGGCCCTACCCCATTGCACCNGGTGCTAACCCCCACCTCTAGCCAAGTGAGATGGGCGAGATTTAAAGCAGGGTGTGATAAACCCCCACCCTCCTCTGCCACATGTGGATGATGGTGCAGGGCTGGGACCCCGGGTATTTATTCCAGGCAAGTGCAAGTAGGGCCTGGGGCGGCCTGAGGCTGAGTTGCTTCTTGCCGCCATGCATGGAAAGCTGCGGTGTGGGGATGCAACAATGCCACAGCCCAGCTCCCAGCAGGGATGTGGTCCTGTCTCTGGGTGGAGAGGGTGCGTCTGGTCCTCTGTGCCCTCCTGGGCCCGGTGGCCACACTGAGTCGTTCCTGTGATGTAACTGTGTCCAGTGTTACAATGATGTATAAAATTTTGTACATATGAGAATCAGAGCTTTTTAACTTTTAATATTTATTAATTTTGTTGGGGTATTTTTTTTTTTTGAACTCTAACATAATGTAAAAGAAAAAATAAAATAAATCTACATCAAAATCTCCATTCATTTATTGGGGCAATGGATGTGTGAGGAGGCCACCACCTCTTTATTTTATTTCAGCCCATCCAGTTTCCCATGCTTGTTTTGAGATTTTAATTTTTTTTTTTCCTTTATATAAGCCAAAGACCTGTCAAACCTCATGGATGCATAAATTACAAGCACCCTGCAATCCCTGGAAACATTTCAGGGGGTCTGAGCAACCTGCTCTAGTTTAAACTGTCCCTGCTCACTGCAGGGGGGGT
Source organism: Brachypteracias leptosomus (assembly GCA_013401335.1). Classification (NCBI taxonomy): domain Eukaryota; kingdom Metazoa; phylum Chordata; class Aves; order Coraciiformes; family Brachypteraciidae; genus Brachypteracias; species Brachypteracias leptosomus. Next base: position 245,510 of record VYZX01027063.1, read on the forward strand.
TGGACTAGATCACCTTGAAAGGTCCCTTCCCACCCAAACCAGTCCTATGCAATAGCTGTAATAACATTTCCTGACACCCAGCTTCTCAGCTTCACTCTTGCAAAGCTCATTTCTAGCTGTAGTTGGCAGTGGCTTGATGGCCCAAGGTGCTTTTTCCCAGGGTCTGGGATAACATTGGGATGACCAAACATGCCATCCCTGCGGCTGGGATGGGTGATGAGCTTCTGGGGATCAAAACCCACCAGGGGTATTATCAGGTGGGGTTTTTATCACGTCTGCAGTGAGAAGCTCCCTGGATACATAGTTCCAAAGGGAATGATGCTGTGTTACGGGGCTGAGTCTGCCCTGCTGCTGCCTGTCTCAGTTAGCTGCTTTCTCACTTGCCTTGCCACCCTCTCTCATGTTGCAGTATGCAAAATCAACTGAACTGATGGTGAAAAGCTCATTTCTGACCCCCCTGGGACATGGCACATGCCTGCTCCAGCTGTGCCTGCTGCTGTTGGCATAGCAGGAGAAAAACCTCTGTGTATATGGAATCATAGAATCTGTTCAGATGGAAGAAACTCTTAAGATCATTGAGTCCAGCCATTAACCCAGCACTGCCAGGTCACCACTAAACCATGTCCTTCAGCACCCCATCTACATGGCTTTGAAACCCCTCAGGGATGGGGACTCCACCACTGCCCTGGGCCAGGCCTTGACAAAGCTTCCAGTGAAGAAATTTCTCCTGTTGAACCTAACCTTCCCCTGGCACAATGAGGCCATTTCCTCTTGTAGTATCTTGTATATATGTAAACATAAATATAGAGATTAGCAAAAATACATAAAGATGAGTTACTGCTTCATGCCAAACCGAGCCCCTGAGCTTGCACTGACAATTCATACCATGATCAAGTAATAAATAAAGAGTGATGAAACCAGGACAGGGCTGAAGCTGCAAGACAACCACACCCTAGGCAGTGCTGCCCAATGTGGAGGTGCATTTCAGCACCTTCCCCTGTGCCTGGTGAAGAGGAGCTATGCCAAACACCGGCTACTGTTGCTGCTCATGGGTGAGATTTGGGCAAGGGCTTTTAGGCAACCCCTAATATAAGGTGTGATGCTGCCTTAGTCGCCCTGGCTTGCAAATGCTCTGCTCCATCCCTGAAGTGGAAGCAGTGCTGATTGAAGGGTGTCCTCCATGTTTGGGGTTGCTCAGTGGTTGCAGCATCTCGCCCCATTGCTGGCAGCTGTGGCTGCTCAGTCACAGTGGCCATGAGCAGGGGCAGGACTCCAGCTCAGGCTGTGTCCCTTGTGCTTGGGCAGATCCTGTCCTTCTGCAACTCATGGACATGCAGTGGCAGAGAGGTGATGACAGAGGTGCTTGATGAAGTCTGCTTGGGACTGTGGCAGGATGTGGTTAATGACCGATGTGGGGATCCATCCCTTTGGGAGAGAAACCACCCCAAATTTCATCACATTGGGGTACCCATCCCAGGGAGGAGGGCATATTTGCACACTGGGATGCATACTCTTTATTGTCTCACCCCATGTAACTCTATGGCACTTACCTTTAGGTCCATGCTGAGGAGCCAGGTGAAGCAGGTATGGCTGGGGTTCCCCACCAGTGGCTGCAGGACGATGCAGCTCAGCCGGGACTCAGCCCTGTGGTGGGCAAGGGATGGACAGTTAGAGTCTACCCCAGGGTGGGGGAAAAAATCAGGTTGAGGAGGTCCCAGGTAACTCTTTCTGTGCCTCCCTTGCCATGCCTGTGCAGAACCAAGGCTGCAGCAATGATCTCACTTCTGAAGGGACATGATACCCCGCGACAGTCATTCTGGGGGGCTTTACCTGATGCACCCTTCCTGCAAGGGCAGCAGCTCGACATGTGTGCTGGTGCCCACCAGGTAGATGGCTGTGTCCCTCCTCCCGCGGTGCCGTATGCTGACAAAGTCCCACTGCCCGACCAGATTGGCTGGGCTGGGAGCAGTGACTTCGTGTGTCACCGGCGTGTCTGTCCCAATGCGTTGAAGCACCTACCAGAGCAAGGAGACCCCTGGGATTAGGGTCCTTGGGGTTGTCATTCTGGGGACATCCCTGCCACCCTCTTACTCCTACCCAGAGGACATTAAGCCACCTTGTGGACAGCAGTGTGGGGTGACAATGTGAGCAGAAGCAGCAGCAGGGTAGGGGTTTGGGTCTGGCATCTGGGGGTAATTAAATCCCAAATCTCTGCAGGCTATTAAAGGGGAAAGGAGGTGAGTTTTGCAGCCTTTTTTTATCAGGGACAGGACTCTCCTCATGCTACTTCCTTTTTGGAAGGGCCAGGGAAGTTGTAGCAGTAAATAAGCAGAGGCTGGGGAGTATCTGACTCAGCCCAGAAGAGCCAGGGGAGGCTTTCTGAGGCTGGCAGCTTGCTTAGGGAGCTGGGAAAGAAGGCAAATAGTCAGAAGAAGCCGAAGACAACACATAAGCCTCCTGGGGGTGCCCCTGCAGTGTGATAGAGAATCATAGGATTATTTTGGTTGAATGAGACCTTTGAGATCATTGAGTCTACCCATTAACCCAACACTTGGCAGCCAAGTGCACCACTGTATGTTAGATTTTGCCTCTTTTTTTGGGCTATCTGATTCCCCTGAACAGCTTCTCCCCAGTGTTAAAGTCTGAGCAACTTCAGAGTTCCCCAGTGCAGAAAAACCTCTGTAAACAGGCACCATGAAGAGAAGAGAGCTTGGAAATGGCACATTTCTCACTGCCATGCTGGTAAGGCACAGTTTCTCTCCTGGAGTACTATCCTGCCCTTGCAGGAGCACAGAATTAGCTTTAATCCTTCAGCACTCTTAAAAACCTCAATAAATATCACTTTTTGGATGTTAGCGACCTTGCTGGTGCCAAGCCTGGGACCTGGCATCCCTCTTCACCTTACCTTCACCTGGCTGAGGGCCGGGTTCCACTGGGGCGTCTGCTCAATCCTCTTAAACAGTTCCTGGTGCAGCCGTGCCACTGGCACGGCCAGGACCACCTCTGCTCGAAACACCTTGCCCAGCCTGGGCAGGGAAGCACTGGAGACAGTGGCCCCAGCATCCTGGGGGAGCAGAGAATCACAGAATCAGAGAACAGTTTGGGTTGGAAGAGACCTTTAAAGCTCATCTAGTCCAAGCCCCCTGCAGTGCGCAGGGACAGCTTCCACTAGAGCAGGTTGCTCAGACCCCTGTCCAACCTCACCTGGAATGTTCCCAGGGATGGGGCATTGACCACCTCTCTGGGCAACCTGAGACCTACAAAGAGCCTGTATCAACCCCAAATGCCCTCAGAAGCATTTGCTACATGCTGAAATGCCTTGCTAACAAACCACCCCAGCCCTCTTTTTCACCACTTGGTTTACAGGCGAAGCCTGTTCTATCTAAACCAAGCCATGAAGACTGTTGGGGTTTTTTTTTAAGGTCCTTTCTAGCTAAATTAAACAATTCAGAAAGCAGCTTAATGAACAAACATTGTAAATAACAACAGAGTTGGGTTTTAGTGAAGAAAAGCTCAAGCTTTCCCCAGTAACATGATTATCTGAGTTTCCCCTTCCAAGCTTTTTCCTGCTGTCTGTTTACTTTGTAGATTTACTTGTGAACGTGCTTCACAAAGGCTCACTTGGAAACCCTCCTTGCCATGTATGCTTTTGCATGGCACATCTCCTTCAAGCAGGAGGAATAAGAGAAGCAAATCTCCCCTCTCTGGACTCATTTTCTCCTCCCAAGTGCTTTTCTGGCATGCAGCAGCCAGGCATTACCAGCATCGTTTCTGCCTGCCAGCCGGTGTGGTGCTGCAGGATGCTCAGCGCTTGCTGCAGGGCCCTTTCGCCCTGGGTGATGTAGGAGAAGTCCACGCTGGAGAACTGGCTGGGGCTGATGTCTGTCAGGCTTGGGGCACATGGCTGTAGAAGCAAGGAGATCAATGTGAAAAGCCCCCACCCAGGCTTTGCCCACTAATGTGGCTGTGAGTACAGATGTGACAATGCAGCTGGAGCAGAGGGTTTTGCTGACCCAAAGTTTTGGCTTTTACCACACAACTGGTCCCCTCCTGGGCTGAGGAACGGCTTGGTGCAGAAATTCTTGCTCTCAGGAGCATCCCTGGCACTCATAGAATCATAGAATATTTCAGGCTGGAAGGCACCTCTAGATGTCATCTTGTCCAACCTCGCTACACAAGTAGGGACATCTCTACCTAGGTCAGGCTGCTCAAAGCCCCATCAAGCCTGACCTTGAATGACTCCAGGGATGGGGCCTCCACCACCTCTCTGGACAGCCCATTCCAGCGATCTATCACCCTCATATTAAAGAACTTTTTTCTAATCTAAATCTATCCTTTCCTACCTTAAAACCATTACTCCTGGTCCTATCGTTAAAAACCCTTTTGAATAGACCTTCCCCTGCCATTACATAGGCCCCCTTCAGGTACTGGAAGGTCACTATAAGGTCCCCCCGGAGCCTTCTCTTCTCCAGGCTGGACAGCCCCAACTCTCTCAGCTTGTCTTCAGACGAGAGATGCTCCATTCCTCTGATCATTTTAGTGGCCCTCCTCTGGACATGCTCCAACAGGTCCACATCCTTCTTGTGCTGGGGGCTCCAGAACTGGACGCAGTACTCCAGGTGAGGTCTCACCATGGCAGAGTAGAGGAGCAGAATCACCTCTCTTGATCTGCTGGCCACA
>VYZX01027063.1:251524-322995 GCA_013401335.1 Brachypteracias leptosomus
GAGGTCTCACCATGGCAGAGTAGAGGAGCAGAATCACCTCTCTTGATCTGCTGGCCACAGTTCTTTTGATGCAGTCCAGGATGTGACTGGCCTTCTGGGCTGCGATTGCATATTGGTGGCTCATATCCAGTTTTTCATCCACCAGCACCCCCAAGTCCCTTTCCACAGGACTGCTCTCCAGTATATCCTCTCCCAGCCTATACTGATAGTGCTGGTTACCCTGGCCCAGGTGCAGGACTCTGCACTTGGCTTTGTTGAACCTCATAAGGTTTATCTGGGCTCACCTCTCCAGCCTATCCAGGTCGCTCTGGGTAGTATCCCGTCCCTCTGGCACATCAACTGCACCGCTCAGCTTGGTATCATCCGCAAACTTGCTGAGGGTGCACTCAATGCCACTGTCAATGTCATTAATGAAGATATTAAACAACACCGGTCCCAGCACAGACCCCGGAGGGACACCACTTGTCACCTTCCTTCATCTGAACATTGAGCCATTGACCATCACTCTCTGGATGCGACGATGCGCTGACTGCTTGGAAAGCTTTTTGAAATTGTCTTCCAAATCGATTTCCAGTAACACCGCAGTACAAATTTTGCGTGCCTTGGGTATTACTAATGTTGCACAAGCAGCCTTTGCAGCAAGCCACCCCCGATTAATTTGCCAGTTTTCAAGTTTTTAGGTGAGTGGTGGAACTAGAGACACAGCAGATGTGACAGGACACTGAGAATTGCCTCTTACCTCTGTGGAAAGCTTTGGCTGCCTGCGTGGTGAGCCACCTTCCCAGAAGCTCAGGGTCTCCCCAGTTTGCCATCAGCACAGGGAATGCTTTTAAACTACTACAGAGCCAGAGAACAGCCCAACAGTGAGGAAACAATTAACTCTGTCCCCTCAGATATGGGTCAAATCATACAGAGAGGGGTGCATTTAACATGCATCTCTCCATCATGTAAGCAATGTGGTACCCAAACATCCAGGCTAATCTTACCTGTCTCCTTCCCCATCAGCTTCTGAATATATTGAGGAATTTTGAAAGGCAGGTGATGGGATCTTTGTACCACCAGCCCCCTCACGTCCTTCTGTATTGCTGCAACAGCTGTTATTTTCAAGCCTAAGGGAAAGATGCAAGGGCTTTGGTGTGCGAGTGAGATCATTGAATAGCATCATCAAATCATAGACTGCGTTGGGTCAGAATGGACCTTTCAAGGTCATCTAGCCCAGCCCTCCTGCAGTGAGAAGGCACAGCTTCAATTAGAGCAGATTGCTCAGAGCCCCATCCAACCTCACCTGGAATGTTTCCAGGGATGGGGCTTCTACCATGGGCCACTATCTCACCACCCTCAGCATAAAGATTTCTTTCTGAAAGGCTGCAATAAGGTCTCCCTGGAGCCTTCTCTTCTCCAGGCTGAACAGCCCCAACTCTCTCAGCCTGTCCTCACAGCAAAGGTGCTCCAGTCCTCAAGACATGGTGTCCTGCATCTCTGCTGGAAGTTCATTTGCAGCTAAGACCAAGACCACCCTATGCACGATAAAACACAGGAGGAAAATAGCAGCATAGCTGTGACATTTCCAAGGGTACATCTCCCAAGGGAATGCACATCAGATACAGACTCAGCATATCCTTGAGGACCCTCTTTTCTGCCTATTTTTCCCGAGGTGGGAGGATAGGTGAATGGTGCTTACCAGGCAGGTGGTGGAGGTGGTCGTGGGCAATGCCACAGCAGAGCTTGACAGTAGCCTGCAGCATGGTGTGGGAGCAGGGCTGCCTCCAGGAACATGCTGTATCCTGGCGTGCCTTTATAGCCAGCCTGAAGGACGGCACCTGGTGATAGGACCACACAGCCCGATAGCAGCTGGGAATAAGGAGCACTCAAGGACAAGGCAAGTGAGAGGCGGGGCCGGAGGGAAAGGCCACGCTTCCCTCTGAATGAGCAGTCTGCATTTCCGCCTGCCATGGGCAGGCAGCTGTGGATGAGACAGGACACTTTAGTGGTCTCCAGTGCCACTTGATTGAGGACTGTGGTGGTAAACCCAAGATGGCAAAGGCAACTGGAGGCACTTGCATGGAGGGAAGGATGAGGTGGGAGATGAGGCCATGCTTCAAATATTGGGTTCAGTTCTGAACCCCTCACTGCAAGAAGGACACTGAGGGGCTGGAGTGGGTCCGGAGAAGGGCAAAGAAGCTGGGTAAGGGTCTAGAACACAAGTCTTGTGAGGAGCAGATGAGGGACCTGGGGTTGTTGAGCGTGGAGAAAAGGAGGCTCGGTGGAGACCTTCTTGCTCTTGACAACTCCTTGAAAAGAGGTTGGAGCCAGGTAGGGGTTGGTCTCTTCTCCCAAGGAACATGTGATAAGGCAAGAGGAAACAGTCTCAAATTGTACCAGGGGAGGTTTAGGTTGGACACGAGGAACAATTTCTTCCCCAAAGGGATTGTCAAGATCTGGCCCAGACTGCCCAGGGCAGTTGTGGATTCCCCATCACTGGAGGGATTTAAAAACCATAGCGATGTGGTGCTGAGGAACATGATTTAGTGGTAACCTGGTAGTGCTGGGTTAACGGTTGGACTTGATGATCTTAAAGGTTTCTTCTAACCAAAACAATTCTATGACTCTATGAGAGCAATGTGGTTTTGCTCTCAGGGAGTGTGGAAGTCACTGTTAGAGCCATGCTCATGGGAAATGGTGCTTCTTCCTATAGAAGCTTCATAGAAATTACAGTGGTAATTTCTGCTGTTGTAACTCCTCAAGTAACACCTTATTTTCCTCTTTCCTACTTTACTCCCTCCTAATCATCCTCTGCAGACTTCTATTGCTCATGGTGATGGTGGGACCACTACATCTTTAGGCATGGAGTTACTTGGTTCTTCCCCTTGTGTTTTTAATGAACCCTCTTAAAATGTTGAACACAAAACCTATCAGGTCACTCCTTAGAATAGAGCCACGCTGTATTCCTCTGGCCCTTCACATTACCTACACTTTCAAGTGCTTTGAAACCTCTGCTTGATTTCTACTGTGGAAAGGCTCTTCTACCTGTATGTATGTAAAGGGTTGGATGACTTTGTTTCACTTAACATCGTTACAGTTCACTTCACCTTCAGTCTCCAAGGCTGCAACAGCCAAAATATTTGGGCAAGGAGGCCAGGAGGGCTTTTTGGTTTTAAAAGGGATAGGAGAGACTTCAAGACACTGGGTGCAGGGACACTGGGTATGTGAGACACTGGGTATAGTGTGCACCAGGTGTGGGGGACACTGGGTATGGGGGGCACCAGAGGCTCCAGGCCTGGGGGGATATGGGCTGGGGCAGATGGGGGCATGGGGTCCTCTGGGGACACAGGCTATAGGGTATACTGGGGATGGGGAACATGGGGGACACTGGATTTAGGAGACACCAGGTATAGGGGATGCTAGGTATGGAGGACACAGGCATGGAGGACACTTGCAAACTAGGGTGGTTGTGGCTAGTGGGTTTCTCTCTGGGATGGGAACAGTCTTTTTGTGGGTGCCATGCAGAGCCCTGTTCCCCAGCAGCTCTGGGGCTGTCATGGCGGTGATGGGGAGAGTCTGGTGAGTCTATACAGTATTGATGTTGCTTTAGTATGTGTATCATCAGGAGTGGAGTAGAAAGAAGGTTGCCCATGAGTGGCTTTTGGGCACAGCAGAGTAACTGCAGCGGAGAGTAATGGAGTAGGTAGGAAAAACAGTTGTAGGAAATTGATGTTTTCACTCAAAACTGATGGAGTTAGAGTTGTTTGCTGTGTGTTATGATCTGGAAGCTTCAACTGCCTCACCAAACACCTTCTGCACTGCTAGTATGTTTTTTCCTATAGTGAGCATCACATCCCTTCAGTACTCCCACTATTGGCAGGGATGGGGAGAGCAGAGCAGTTTCCTTGGAAAACTTCAGCTTTTTCCCCATGGGTTTTGGCCCTGATGTGCCAGAGGTTTTTATCCCAGCTCCAGGGACTCATTGGCTTGGCTCAGCCAGTTCCCAGGCTTCCTGCCTGACTCACCAGCTCTGGCCCTGAGCTTTTACCCCCATGATAACCTCCTAGCCCAGCTGCTATGGCTTGCCCAGCTGTGTCCCATTGCAGCTTCACAGGTTGCACCTTCTCTTCCTGATTGCTGGGCAGGTTATAACAGCAACCCTCTGCCAACTGCCACTCCTTACATGCTCTGCTTTTGCAGTCTGCTCCAGGGTGACTTTATGTGTGGTGGCACCTAGGTAAGTGCCTGTATGCATGTCTCATGCTTGCAGATATGTCTGTGGGATGTGTGTGACCCAATGCAGATGTGAACTTTGCAGCATGGGTTTGGGAGGTGCCCAACCGGTGCTTTGTTGTAGCTCTCTGTTCAATGCTTTGGTGAGTTACAAACCACTTCTGGATTTTTCATGGGGGCTGGGGAGTCACTGGGGGTAATGAGTGGACTGGAGCAGCCCTGTTACAGGGAAAGGCTGAGAGACCTGGGGCTGTTTAGCCTGGAAAGGAGAAGATTGAGAGGGGATCTTATCAGAGCTTATCAATATCTAATGCATAGGGGTCAAGAGGATGGGGCCAGACTCTTTTCAGCAGTGCCCAGTGACAGGACAAGGGGCAATGGGCACAAACAGGAACCCAGGAGGTTTCATCTGAACAGGAGGAAAAAATTCCTTGCTGTGAGGGTGCCAGAGCCTGGCCCAGGCTGCCCAGAGAGGCTGTGGAGTCTCTTTCTCTGGAGGGATTCCAAACCCACCTGGAAGCGATCCTGGGCAACCTGCTCTGGGTGACCCTGCTTTGACAGGGGGGTTGGATGAGATGACCTCCAGAGGTCCCTTCCAATGCTTATCATGCTGTGTGATTCAGTGAAGCTCAGCAGATAGAAAATACCATACCTTTTTTACCTAGGAAGGAGAGAGTAGTGGTTGATGAGAGATCTGATCCAGCCCTTTAAATCTGCACCTCTGCCAGCTCCCAGGGAAGGTCGGTTCCTGCCCATGGTCTATCCTCTCACACACATTTCCCTCCCTCTTGAACACTTTCTCCTGTTAGTTTTGTCTCTGCAGAAAGCTACAATAGACAGGCAGATAATGTTTTATCGCCCTGTTGGGTGAGTGGTGTCCATATGGTCTCCTGAGGGCTGTATGAGATGTTCTGGGAATAGTCAGGGGAAAAGAAATATCAAAAGTTGCCTATGAAGGCAAGCCTGGAGGCCAGGAGAGGATGGTGTTGCTACACAAGACTCCAGCTCAGAGCAGTGAGGGGCTGACATGGGTCACCCCTGGTCCATTGCCTGCTCACACAAAGATCCCACAACCTTGGGTGCTGGTTGTGAGACAGCCCTGGGTGCAGGGTGCTGTGCACCCAGCCCCTGCATGGCTGCAGTGGAGGGGTTTTGGCCTGACATCACCGGGTTTGGCTGTAGCCACTGGAGGTCACTGCTGATCTGCAGCTACACAGGCAAAGCCACCTTTGAAGAGGTGGGTGGAAGCCCTGCTCCCAGGTGCTGGCTCTGGGCTGCTCTGCCTCTAAGCTCCTGCAAAATCCCTGGGAGCTGGGTGGTTGCTGTCATGTGGGACCTCTTCTAGGAATAAGATCTGGCACCCACAACCCTCCTCGATTATTCCTATTCCCTGCTCCTGTATGCAAGGACTCTTGGGGACCCATCACTTCCTATTACACCGCTCAGTGTAGGACCTCCTTGAAGGGATCCTTGGGGAACATCCCACAGCTCCTGAGCAAACAGCACTGCCAAATATGAAATGCAAAGTTTGTAACTGTTGCTTCAGGAGGCCAAGGCAGAACTTCAGCAGCTAATTCTTCCCTCATTGTTCTTGTCAGATAGTTTGTAATGAAGTTAGCTAGTAGGAATAATGTACCTTTGAAGGAGGAGGAGGCTCTTATTCATTTCTCCTCTTTTTGGCCAAGAGCTTTTATGTCCCCTTTGACCAAGGTGGCTTGATGTCTCATGAGGTGCTGCATTCCAGGTCCATGGGTGCAATATAGTCAGTCCTGGGGTTTTGGGGCTGAAAGGTCCCTTCTAGGAGGGTTTAGAGCCATGGCCAAAGAAACATGTGATTTTACAGACAGGCCCATGTCCCTGCACTGTCTTTTACTGTTTGAACATCCAACCAGAACTGGAAAAAAATCTCCAAAAGGGTCCAGGGAAGCTTTAGGGTTTGCTGGCTCAGTAGGAGAGCAAAACTTCCAACAGCAATTCACACTGGTAAAGTCCCTACTGAAATGGCCTCACCATTTCCAAGGGGGCTGGAAACACATTTCCATATAGCACCTGGCCCTTCTGACAGGACAAGTATTGTCCTTCGGGAGTAGAAGTTCAACCCATTTAGGGTAATGCTGTTGCTCAGCATTGAAGTAAAACCTAGACTAAAATCTTTTGTGGTTTCCACACCCCCTGAACACTGATTTCTCCTAATCTGTAGGTAGAGAGCAAACCTCACTTACTTGCTCAGAGCAAAACTGATCTGCTATGAGAGCTCTCCCATCAGCAATATTATCCTCTCCCCACCTCAAGGGGTAAGGGTGGCATTTTCTGATTTATACTGTGCAATGCAAACCTCAGCTTAGTGACAAACCTGCATCTCTAAATCTCCTATGGAGAAGGCGGAAAAAGAGAGCAATGGAAAAGGTCCTAAATGGCAGGCAGGTGCCTCCTGTCTTTGGCTGGGGAGCAAATGCTGAGGCTGAGAGGTTTTGGGTCCAAATAGTCTTCCTCAAACACCTGGTTAGAGCAGCATGGTTTTGGATGGGGATTAAGGTTTGTGTGGGTCCATAGATGATTGCAGAGGTGGTGCATGCCATCAGCATGTAAAACATAGTCTGAGTCAGCCCAAATCCTGACTGTGAGGCAAGAGGAGTAGGAAATACTGGGGTGCTCCTGCTGAAAGGGTGAAGATGAAAAGCAAGTGGGACTCAGAGCTGCTATCAGCAGCTTGGCAGAAAGCTGAGCAATGCAACAAGGGTGATATGGGCTCTCTCCTCCTACGGTCATGCAGAGATCCTCCTGTTCAGACCCAAGGGCAAGTCCCAGGGCAATTAGTCTGTGTCCTTGAGGTCTGCTCTAAGTGAGACGGCCCTGTTATTGCAGAGCCTTGATGCAGGGGAAGCCCTGATTTTAAGCAAAGTTTTGGATAGCCTCCAATATCTTTTGCAGAAGTTGGCAGGAGAGGAGACGGCAGTGTCTTTAGCCCCATGGGAACCCTCTCGCAGGGCTTCCGTCATCCCTAACAGTGCCCTGGGAGCAGAGGTATCCCTTGCATCCCTGTCTTGAATCCCTGATGGGACATTTAGCCATATATGTGTCTCTGGGGCACTCTAAATGCGGACCAAGAAAGCAGGTCTCTGGGAAGCTTTGGCCAAGTTGTTCTTGGTGGAAGTGCCTGTGTTTCTCCTCTTCCCAACTGCATGTCCGGAAATGTCAAGAGCCAAACAGAGAAAACATAAAGATATGTGATATTTATTTCTGTACATAACCAAAGCACTTGTAATTAGCATCTCCTGATGGAAAACCAGACAAGTTTCCCCCACACTCCAAACCAGAAGACTCAGTGCTACATTGTCGGTCTCATATTAAAAAAACCCCCAATGCTCAATGTTCCTCTTTTTTCCTAAAAAGCATGTTTTATAATACATAAAAGGGCTAAAAAAATTTAAAAGGCATGTTCTTCTTAGGAAGGACCGAAGAAATACCGCTTCTTCCTTGTGAGCCTCTCTCCAGTACTGGAGAGGTGTTTGGTGGTTGGGGTTGGTAACAATCCAACTTGAGAAGAGAATGCAAAACAGAAGAACAATATTTACTGGGAGCTAATTGTAATTTTCACAAATGGTCACCAAAAGAGCCCACATATCAGCAGAAAAGGGAAGCTGCTGTTTCTGTTTCTGGAACGCTGCCTTCCTGGGTGTAGGGTTGATGCAATCTTATCTCCATCTGCTGGCTCGATTAAAAGAGAAGGGGAACTGTTGTTTAGGCAATAAGAGAGGCCAGAGGCTTCTCCATTAATATGTAAACTTTGGATCAAAAAGGAAGACAAGAGGCTCTAGGAAGATGCCACCTCTCAACAGATGGGTTTTGAATCTGCATGCACCAGCAAAAGGCACATCTAGTATGCTCTTTTATGAAGAAGAGGAAGAGGATGGGATGGAGGTATGACCCCACTACTTAACTTCTCCAGTTTTGCTTGAATAAAGTCCACCCTGAAGGATGTTTACCTGAGGCAACAGCTTTGTAATGCTTCTCCAAGCTCTCCATAATAGATTTTCAAATCCAGAAAGTATCAAGTCAGTCAAACATGATCTCTTGCCATCCATGGCAACCAGCATCTATAGTTGCCCTATAGGATGGACTGAACAGGCAATAGCTCATTACAAAAATAATACTCAAATGATGGAGGACTTTCTAAACACCTTGGCAGCTTGTGTCCTTGGTTTGAAATCACCTGGTTCCCCAGCTGAGCATTGCTGGCTTCAGATCCAGCTCTGCGTGCCACCCATTAGAGTAGTAATTTCTCTACCTCCAGTGGCTTGGCCCTATACTTGAGAGTCCTGGTAGTCTCAAACCACCTTTTTAATCCACTCTGACAACACTATAATGCTTGGCTCTCGTGGTTTTTAACTACAAGGTGTTTTTTATGACCTTGGATGAGTCTCACAGCACAGTCTGTCTCAGAGGGAAAAAATGTGGAAAAATTCAAGTGTAGACATTCTAGCAGAAAGGGGTATGTAGAGCTGTCATGAGATGCTTTAATGCCTTGGAGACACCAGTGTTCCTTCCTTTTTTCCTTCAGCCAGTCCCTGCTCAAGTCCCTCATTTCCTTCCAGTCTTTCTCAGCAACTGGTAGGTCTCCACCATTTTTCCCCATATCTTTAAGCTCCATCTTCATCTCCCTGGTTCAAGATGAGGTTTGAGACTGCTGATCCATGCTTTTCAGAAGGGTCTCTTGCAACTTGCTCTGCTCTCCGCTGCTCTGTTTTAACTTTGCCTTAATTTCCCCAGTTTTTGGGAGAGCTCTGTGGGCCACATTCCTCCTTTTTCTTTTTTTCAGCTTTTGAATGTAAATCTGACCACCACTGAAATGCAAACTGTTCTCCCCTGGCCTTGTTCTTGCTGCCTGATGTGGCATCAGTCACATCTGTGGCAACAGAATGCCAATTCCCCCTAGGAGTAAGAGGATGGCACCAAACTGAGTTGCCTTTGTATGTAAATCAATGCAAACACCTTCAATTAATCTGGAAAGAACATATAATAATTTGCAACATGTATGAAGCATTTTGTCTCTCTCCTCTGCCTTTCTCTCTGAGGATTATTCCATGGTGAATGTCTCTGTGGTTGCATTAAAAATACAATTAAAAAACCCCATACCTCCTCCAGAAATATTTTTCTTTTCCGTGTTCCTGAACAATTTGGAAGCCACAAAATGGTGCATTTAATGAGAGTCATTCACTCCCTCCATGGGGAACCTCCTTTCTGACTGCATTGATAGGGAGAAAGCAAGGCATTTTGGGCCACAGGCTTGCAGAAGGGTTTCTTGGGCTCTGAAGAATTTGTTCATTTGCAAAAGAAGGCTATTTTTCACAAGGATTAGTTTGGCTTCCAGGAAGCCCTTCTCCATGACGAGGAAGAGTTCAAGCAGGGTAGACCTCAGCCTTTGGGGTAGGGAGAGCAGGTTTGGCTCCTTCAGTCCCAAGCAAGTGATGCCTCTGGCTGTTCTGCAGCAGTTCCTCTTGTGGTCTCTTCTGATGCCCTTATTGTAGCATTTTTCTTAATAAAAGATGGTTGTGGAGGAGTTGGGCAGAGCTCTTGACAGCTCACATCGGTTTCACAGAGAACTGGGGTGCATGGCTGGTGAGGGGGTAGTTATCCAGTCCCAGAGTGCTCTGACTCCCCTATTCTGTTGTCAGCAGGTAGTTGCAGACCTTGGAGTTGGCCCGATGCAAGGCAAACTCCCTCCCAGGCATGGTGCCCTGCCTGCCTTTTCGAGCTGTGCTGCTCTGGCTCCCAGCAGACTTAGAAACTGTGAAGATTTCTCTATGGGATAAGGCAACAGCAAGATGGTCAGGAGGTTGTGGTGGTTGTGCACCTCATTCTTCTCCCAGACCAGCATATTCACTATGTCCTAATGGTCTAGGCATGGTGCTTTCACCCATGTCATCATGAATTTGTGGTGTCCTTCCCCTATGCCTACCAGTTTTGACCCACTACGCTCAGTAAGTGTACAACCATTAATTTCCTTCTCTCCCCAAGAAGTCCTCCTTTATCTCAAGTATGGTATGAAGTTTCTACAGTACCTGGCTGTATCCAGAGACTACCTGTATGGGACTTTCTCCTCTCTCAGCTGCAGGCACATGAGCACTGGGCTGCCAGAAAACCTCAGCATGGTGTCAAAGTGGATTGAGGTCTCCACCTCTGTCTGGCTTCTCAAGGTAGCTTGGAGGAAAGGGGCATCTAGTTCTGCCTGGAAATCCATGGTGAGGCTTCCTCTGTGAAAGAGAAGAACATGGGTCTTGTCACCATACACTGGCACCCAATAACCCCGTAAGCATCTGAATTTTAGGTCTGGCCTTGGAAAAGGAGTGTGTAGCCAGCGCACACCAGACCACTACCCAACATGCACACCAGAAAGGGCTGGACCAGGCTGGAGAAGAGCGGGAGGCTGTGGAAAGCCAGCCAAAGGTGGAGCATCCCTCATGTTGGGTGCTAAGCCACTCAGGTACCCCATAACCTCAGAGCTAAGCAGCTTCCCACTCACTGACCTTGTATTGATGCTGGTTTTCAGTTCCTGCTCCCAAATGCTCACATCCATGTGAGCTGAAATGTCAAGCCCCAGCCCGCCCTGGAGTTTGATGGCTACTTGGAGGCCAGATTGCAGAGGAATGACCTGGAAGATGGAGAAGGCAGACCTTGCTGTCACTGGGCACTGCTCTTGGCTGAGCAGCTGATCCGGCAGTGATTGGTGGCTGCTGTGACTGCCTATCCCAACCCTGTGGCTGGGCTTGCATGGGAGGAACTTGAGCCATGTACATCCCGTGGCAGAGGCAGCTATCTCACTGTTTTGCCAACCCCTGAGACATTCATCAGTGCAACCTCGCTCTTAGATCTGTATCCGCATACCTAAAATCCACTGGCTCATGCCATGGGATTCACTAGGGTTTGGTGCAGAGGAGTTCACTCCCCTACACCATCCAGTACCTGGTGATGGTCCATCAGCAGGAGGTTCCCTTTAATCACGCTAGTAGGTTCTCCACTGCTTAACAGGACCTTGGCCATTAAGTCTGTATATCCCTGGAAGAAGACGATCGGCCGCAACTGAACATCAAAGAAAATGGCAGACATCCCGGCCATGAGCTCTGGCTCCTCTTCACCTTCCAAGACATTTTCTCCTACCATTGACTCCATCCCTTGGGCTTCAATAGTGACCTAAACCACAGAAGCAGAGACAGAGCAAAGCTGGAGAGTCCGTTTTGTGCAATGCAATGCCATTTGAGTTGCTATACCTGTCCAACCCTTGGGTAGGTACCCTTTGAAGCAGGAGGACAGTGATGGGGTGGCCTGGATGGGACATCAAGTTATCCATGAGCACCATGCAGCAGCAGTGTCGCATCCCTTGGTTTCTGGAGGGGTGAGGGACTCCCTTCTCCAGAGCAGGTCTGTCTGTATCCACATGGTGATGGGGGTGTACATTTATGTATTTCTAATGTGGGGCACTCTGAGTGCAGAGGTGAGGCCAAGTACCACAAGGGAGTTAAGAAGGGATACAGATGGGGCAGTGGCACCACTGGGTTGGTGCTATTACCCCCCTCCACATATGTGTCCCCCAGCCACTCTCTCGGCAGCGCACCTGAGCTGCGTGAAGCCGCTGGCCGTGGCTGAGCAGCGAGAAGTCAGAGATGCTCTTCCTCAGGAATCCACCCTCCAAAAACAGCAGGTCCAGCCCAAAGGTGGAAAGCAGGTCCTGGGTGACTGAAAGGCAGAGAGATGCCTGTAAGCATCCCCAGGCAGCACCTGGCACACCTCCTATCGTGAATGAGTCACTGAATGGTGTTGAGTCGTAAATGCTGAGAGCAGCAGCAGGGGATGGAGGCTAACAAGAAAATACAGAGCTTGCAGGAGGGAAGTGCAAGGCAAATGTATCCCCTGTGCCTGGTGCCACCACCTCAGCGCTCAGCAGGATGGGTGATTTCTTAAAAGAGCTTGTCCAGATTGATTGCAGGAACTGGGAGGTAACTGCATACATCTAAGAGCAAGATCCTGAGAGCTCCTTGGTAATTTGGGAGCCTCCTCAAGAGACTGTATGGCTAGGCCTGTAGAGCTGTCCCATCTATCGTAGGGTGACACACCTGCATAGATCTCATATGCTAGCCATTAAATATCTGATAGAGCAAATTTATCTAAAGGGGAAAGTTTCTCTGCACCATCTCCTGCCCTTCTTGCAATAATCAAAGGACTTAGCATTGCAATGTTTTTCTTCCAGGTAGTGGCTCTTTTGCCTCCACCTATGCCCTACAAGGTCAGACCAAGCTAATTTGAAGAAGGACAGCAACAAGAGCTGAGGGATGAAGATTTAAACAGATATTTAGCAAGTGCTGAATGTTGCAGTCCCTCTGAAGTGATTTTTATCTCAGTACAAGAATTCTCCTCTTTGAAGAGCTTATTAAAAACACCTAAGGAACTGAGGAATGGAGCTAAATATCTTGGCTTATCAGAAAAAGTGCAGAAACAATTTACCATTGTAGTCACCTCCAGCTGAAGTTCCTCTTTCAAATTAGCAGGGTTTGGGAAAAGTATGTGGCACAGCCCTCCTGCTGTAGGAGTGTCAAAGAAAGGTGTGTATATCTATCTATATCTATCAGGTGATGGCAACCAGCCAGCCTCAGCCGGTGTTAGGAGACATGCTCAGAAACCTTACACTGAGATTTTGGGACACTTCTGTAAAGCCAAGACCTCTTGTGAAAGCTGCCTTTCCCCACCAGCCCCCGCCTTTAGCCATTTGAGGGGACTACGGGATGAGTGTCCCCTGTGGTGTCACCTGTCAGAGGTCCTAAGAAAGAAGAGGAGATGCCAGCTTTCGAGAATAAGTGGTAATTATTTATCCGTGGGTCTCTCATGATGTCTTTCATTATCTTCCTGGAAGCAAGAAGGAAAGGGTATGTCAGCACAGGGAAGGAAGGAAGGAAAGGAGAATGTCAGTGGTCATTACAGAAGGCTGTACAAAGAAGGAAATATAAATTTCCAAACTATGTCTCTCAGTTGCCCAGAGAAGTGTGAGTTAAAAAGGGAAATGAGCAGACATGAGCTACCTGGAATTTCCCTCTCCTCTGGCTTATTAGGATAAACCAGCCAGATATTTTCATGCGGATTTTGCTTAGCTCTGAAAAATGTCAGAGCTCGGTTCATTTTATGCAGATGGGAAGGTTAACACAGTTACAAATCATGCACTGCCCTGCGAGCCAGAGCAGTGGCCTCCAAGGACTTTGCTGAAGCCACGAGCCTGGGTCCCACTGCCACGGGGCAAGACGAGGAGGGATGCCAGGTTTTGGTCAGTTGGTTGTCATCTGCATTTGCAGACCCGTGCCTTTCCTCCTCCTTCAGCTAGGAATTTCCAGGCAGCTTCAGTGCCAGTTCCAAGAAGTGATGGTAGCACACTTTAAAGGCATATTGGGTCAAAGGCCACAGCTGGAGTGTGGAGGAGGAGGAAAAAAGTTGGGGGAAAAATGCAACACCCCCCCCCCAACCCCAGACCCACTTTGCTGGGTGGTGGTTGGCATGCAGGCTGTTCTGGACCTTCAGCAGCAGAAATGTTGCCACCTCTGTCTCCATCTCAGTGGTGGCCAGCAGGATGTTGATGACATCCATGGGTGAGGGCTCATTATCTAGGAGGATTTCTGCAGCGGTCAGGCGACAGGTTTTTTCGTAGCTCTTCCTTTTCTCATGGAAAATCCTCCTCATTACTCGTTTCACCTGATGCAAGAGGGCAATGGGAATGGTGCTGTTAGGGTGGTGACTGCGCATGGGGCTCCATTTGCATCACTATGGCTTGGCTTTGAATGGGAAGGAGGGCACCAAGGCCTAGCAGCTTCATTTTGTACCTTGCTGGAGATGTGCCGAGTGGGAAATCGCTGCAGGGCAGAGATGGCTGCAGTGGTGACGGCAGCAGGACCCTCCTCAGCATGGTCCAGGAGGGTGGGGATGGTTTCGGGGAGTGCCGTGTTTCCTAGGGCCAGCAGGTAAATGACCACCTCAGACTCCTCTTCAGCATCTTGTAGCCCCCTGAGGATGGTTTCCACCCCACGCTTCACCACCTGCTCAGGGTTTGCAGGAGGGCAGAAGAGAAAGAGAGTGAAGAGAGGGACAGGAGACATTTTGGGCACTCCTGGAGGAGGCCAGAAAAAGCCAAGCATGGAGGTTTGCAGAGGACCCACCTGCAGCCCACAAAGCTTCTGCTGACACAGCTTGCCAACCAGAGAGCCCATGGCAACTATCCCTGTCTCCTGGACCTCGGGGGCCAACTGCTTCCCATCCAGCTTGTCCTGGGCACCAGGAAAGGAGTATTAGGAAATAGCAGAAAAAAAATAATGGAGAAAAAAGATAGAGAAATAATGTGTTTTACCTATTATCAATGATCTAGACAAGGGGTTCAAGGCACCCTCAGTAAATTCGCAGATGACACCAAGTTGGGCAGATGTGTTGATCTGCTTGAGGGTAGGGAGGCTCTATGGAGGGATCTGGCCAGGTGATAGATGGGCCGAAGCCAATGGGATAAGGTTCAACAAGGCCAAGGGCTGAGTCCAGCACTTGGGTCACAAAAACACCCTGTAATGCTCCAGACTCGGGGAAGAGTGGCTGGAACCTACACAGTGGAAAAGAACCTGGCGATGTTGGTCAACAGTTGGCTGAAGATGAACCAGCGTGTACCCAGGTGGCCAAGAAGGCCAACAGCATCCTGGCTTGTATCAGTAATATTGTGGTGACAACCTCAAAATAGTGTCAAGCCCTGGCCTAGGCTGTCCAGGGCAGTGGTAGAGTCCCCATCCCTGGAGGAGTTTAAAAGCTGTATAGATGTGGTGCTGAGGGACGTGGTTTAGTGGTGACCTGGCAATGCTGGGTTAATGGTTGGATTTGGTGATCTTAAAGGTCTCTTCCAACCAAAATGATTCTATGATCTCTAAGCGTTTACCAAAAAGTTAGGAAAAACTACTTCTTACCTGTCTCGGAGGAGGCAATACATGGTTTAATTGGATAAAACGCTGATTTTTCACAGTGGCCTTTAACTAAGCTTTTATTATCTGTAGTGCGCTGCCAGAAAATGCTTTCTCCTGAATGCTTTTCCTCCGAGGAGCATCTACTCTCATCACCAATATCCCATTAAAAGCATACAAAATAATCCCACAAGCAGGAAGATATTTTCCTTTTTCAGGAAAATATTCTTGCTGTTCTCTCCTGACTGAAACAGGGTGAGGATCCATCCCAGACTCAGGACCCTCAGGGAGGGAAAGAAATGTCCATACTTACTAACAACAGGTGGAGGAGCTCTCCTGAAGGCTGGGGAGAGAACGCTGCTGCATAGAGAAACTTCTCCAGCAGGGACTTGGGCTCCTTGTCGAAATCCAGAAAGTCTGAGAGAGCTGCCAAGGATGCCACTGACTGTGCAGCCACCGCTGCCTCCACGACGAAGGGGCTAGAGCAAGAAGAGGGAGGTCATCAGTGGTACAATCCACTGATAGAGCTGCAGAAAGAAACAAAGCACCCTGTGCAGCTCCTCATCCTCCTTTCTCCTCTCTTATCTATGTTTTCCTCTTGCTTTAAAACTGACGGGAGCTTCAGTTTATGAGTTAAAAAAACCCCCAGAAACATAGAATGGTTTGGTTTGGAAGAGACCTTAAAGCTCATCTAGTTCCAACCCCCCTGCCATGGGCAGGGAATACTTCACTAGATCAGGCTGCTCAAAGCCTCATCTGGGCTGAAATTTTAGCAGTATAGCTCACAGCATCTCCTTTGGTGCTCTCCTCAGCAGCTGCAGAACATCTCTCTTCTTGGCGCTGCGCAGCATCTGGATGAACCTCTGGAACCTCCACATGGGTGCCACCTTCGAGGTGTCCCTTTTGACTCTCTGGCTGTCAAAAGCCTTCAGGTAGGCTCTCAGCTGCAAAGATTGGGTTTGTTAGGTGGAATTTAGCCTCTTAAAAGGATTGCAGGATAATGTTTATACTGAGGAAAATATTTAGGAGTGTGAGGGGCCCATTGGGGGTCATGTAATTGCTTGCAGGCATCTACTACAGCCTCCCACCCATACTGCTGAGGAGTTGTGCTGAAGCCCAAATGCCCCAATTTGTGGCATGTGCCAGGAAAAGAGCAGGAGAAACTGAAAATCCCATGAAAGTCCTTGCAATCCCACATTATTTAGGAGAGGCAGCAAGTCAGGCTGCTGCTCTACAGTGCTCCTGGGGCCACATCCTGCCTGGAAAGTGGTAACCAGCCCCTCCAAATGCACCACTGTGGTTTAATGCCAAATCCTACAGCCTTCTGCTGCCTGCCCAGCTGCCCAGCATAGGGGAGAGCAGGCAGTGAGTTTTGGGGGTGGGTAGTGTCACTGACCGATGGGCAGTGGGTGCAGACCCTCCTGAAGGGCAGGCTGGCCATGCTCAAGGGCTGGTGCTGTCCCTCTGCACCAGCCAGCACATCCTCAAGACTTTGTCTGGCCACCTCTGCTGAGCCAGGCATCGGAGGAGACACTAACTGGAGCTGTTGCCTGTGGAGGGAGGAGAAGCCATTGGGAAGCGCTTTATAATTTGCACCCTCCATGGCTCAGAGGCTGGTTGGGTTCATGCAAGTTTGGAGAAAGAGAAGATGCAGGAGGATGCTGTCATAAGGTGTCTGATGTTCTTTCTGTGTGATGCCCATCCTGTTCTTTTAATTGACTGCACCAGGCTGTGCCAGCTGAGCTGGTGAGAGAGCAGTGAACATTTTAACTCCAACAGATGCTCCTTCATCCTATGCCAGGCTGCCTGATTCAAACTGTGGTATGGGAACATCACTCACCTTGAACTGATTTTGATGCCGGTGGTGGATCTCAGGGCTGAAGACACCATGTGGTTTTCCTCTGCCAGCACTGACTGGAGGAGGTTGTCTTTCACCATGTACCAGCTTTTACTGGTGGGCTGCCACTTGAGTCCAAAAATCTTGAAAAAAGAAAATCAAGGAGAAAAAATGCAACCTTTTCTCTCTTCGCCTCTCCCAAAGAGGTTTCTCTTTTCTCTATTAGCAGCAAGAGAGCTTTTCAGTCCACAAAGTCACCTGCTTTGTTTGCAAAAGGTAGGAAAGGAAAATCCAGAAGAGCCCAACCTCTTCCCAGATGTGGGGGAAGGCAGCACCAGGTGAGGACCATGGTGAGAGGATGCTCTTGCCCATGGCTGATGTGAGGAGATGGACTGGTGATATCACGCAGACTTCCCCTTTCATTACAAGGTGGTGTCACTCTGGCTCACCCGCAGAAGAAAAGGGCAGCAGAGAATGCTTGTGCCTGATGTGGGTGATGCCTGGAGATGGCCAACTGGAAATAAATGCCTCCCAAAGCATTGCCCATCCTTCAGGTCCATTCAACAGCTCCATAGCTGCCCCAACACAGCTGCACAGCATGGGAAGAGGTATGGCCCTCAATGCCAAAACCTGCCTCATCCTGATGAGCATCAACAAGGACATTCTCCAAGTGAAAGAGAAAGCTGAGCAACAGCAATTGCTACTGAGCTTATGCCAAAAAATGGTCAGCTTGCTTGCTGTGCTACATAGTGACCTTGGAGAAGCTGCCTGGATCTGTTTCCTTCCAAAAGAAATGACACACTTGCTGGACTTCACCTCTGCCTCGTCTCCCACTCCCAGCAAGGGGAGCACTGGTCATGCCGGGAGATATTATTGGAGCAGCAGGGCTTGTACATGGCAGGTCTTGGGGAAGAGCTGAACTATGTGCAAGTGGTGGTTTTTGACAGCAAATGGTATTAGTAATAATAATAACAACACTATTTTAATAGATTTCATCTGTGAGCTTTGCCTTTTACAGAGCTGGGCAGCATCATTGTTTTGCTGTTGCAGCTATGGATACAGGCAAGGTCCACAAGAGCTGCCTTAACCCAGACAGCCTGATTTCCAAGAAGATGTGCTGTACAGGGTTTGTTACTTTCTCTGGTGAATTTGCTGTGATTTAAGCCCCAGAAAGCTTTTATTATGCGAACATTCAGAGTTTGACTGCCAGGTGTTCGCACTCCTGCCGAAGCCCGTGGGCTCTCTGGGTGGTGATGTCCATTTTCATATTGAATTCAGTATCACAGAATCACAGAATGGTTTGGGTTAGAAGGGACCTTTCAAGGTCATCCAGTCCAACTCCCCTGCACTGAGCAGGGACAGCTTCAACTAGAGCAGGTTGCTCAGGCCCTGACCAACCTCACCTGGAATGTTCCAAGGATGGGGCATTGACGATCTCTCTGGGCGTACTTGTTCCAGTTGTCCCATCAACTTCTGTGTAAAAAATTTCTTCCTAATATCTAATCTAAATCTACCCTCTTTCAGTTTAAAACCATCCCCCCTTGTCCTGCCACTACACTCCCTCATCAAGAGTCCCTCCCTAGCTTTCTGATAGGCCCCCTTTAAGTACTGAAAGGCCACAAGAAAGCCTCCCTGGAACCTTCTCTTCTAAAGGCTGAACAACTCCAACTCTCTCAGCCTGGCCTCACAGCAGAGGGGTTCCAGCCCTTGCATCATTGTTGTGTTGTCTCCTCCAGTAAAATTTATATATTTTAAACTCCCTATTGATTTGAATCATAGCAGATATAACTGCATTAAGACCCACAGAGTTTGATCTGGGCTGAACATGAGATACTGTTCTAAATGAAACAAGCAACAGTCTTTGGTCCTGTCCCCTGTCAATCTAATCCCCAATCTGATCAGTCTGAGGTCTAGAAAACACTTCTGTATCTCCACCTTCCCAAGCAGGATTAGCTGACAGGTCAGAAGTTATAACAAGGATGGGATGAATCCAACTTCTTTCCTGTGTGGGGTGGGTGCCAGAGCCTGGCCCAGGCTGCCCAGAGAGGTTGTGGAGTCTCCTTCTCTGGGGAGAATCCAAACCTGCCTGGCCACAATCCTGGGTACCCTGCTCTGAGTGACTCTGCTTTAGCAGGGGATTGGACGAGATGATCTCCAGGGGTCCCTTCCAACCTCTACCATGCTGTGTGATTCTGTGATCTTTTTGGCACCTACCCACCTCAAAACCATATGCTCCTCCTAAGGTATGTTGGTGGATCCTGTTTTGGATATGGGTCTAAGAGCTACAGCCCCATCCCAGGCTGGTGCAGAAGGCTGAAGCCACCTGGGTGTGGGACTTACAGCACACCTGCAGGAAGATTTTGGGGAATCTTGTAAGTTGAACCCACCACTACAAGAGCAATGGACTTGCTTTGTTTATGGAGGTGAATCTGGACTTCGTCTTTGTGCAGCTGAGGAGATCTTTCGCCTTTGTGATGGAATGGTTGGACGTGGTGTATGTGACTTGGCAGCTCCCAGAGACATCCTCCTGAAACATAAATGTAAGTGACCATGGGTGATTTGCTTCGTCTGAACTTAAATAAAATTCTCTGTGTAGAGGACAGGCTCAAAGGACAAACTAATAAAGAGAAAAATAACAAAAAAAATAGAAACTGGGCTGTATTTGGGGTTGTTGGATAAATTCAAGTCCATCTAGGTAAGAAATTTGCTTTACAAATTCAGACCAACACCAGCAGCAGCAGCCTTGTGCTTGTATTTTGGGTTTTGAGGTTATTTCATGTTGTTCATAGGTCACCCTAGCATCAGTTTATCCTGAATTTTTCCTTGTCTGCTGAAGCACCAGGGCTGGCTGTGCTTTGGGGCTGGCTCTCCTGCTGCGATATGGTACCTGGCTTTTGGGCAGGATCTATCCCTGGCTCTGCACTTACTTCCACTGCACTGCCGGCGTGGGACTGGAGCTGGAACAGACTGACGATACCTCGCTTCAGGTTTGAGATCAGGATGCTTTCTCCTTTGTCCCCGTAGGTGGCTTTGACCTGGGAGGGCAAGAGGTGGTGTCAGGCTGTGGGGATGGCTCTGGGGGCCTTGTGGGCTCTCTGCTGCCTGAAAGGCATCTCCCCTTCAACCTAAGCAACACCCTAGAGATACCTGAAGAGCCTTCACAAGGACTCTATCCCTCAATAGCACAAGCTTTGTGGATGCATGTCCACAAAAATTCCCTTTTTATTTTCCCCCTCCATGGTTTTACAAAACCCTAGAAGAAAAGGTCAGAAAGGAGCTTATTGCCCATGGTTAGGACTGAAGACCTTTTAACACGGGATGCTGCGGCTCCAGCCAAGCCTGCAGCCCCTTTGGAGGATGGGTTTCCATCTAGGGTCATACTGAACCCCGTGGGAGACCGTATATTCCCATATTTGCCATCCTGTACGGTTCCTTGTGCTCTGATATGAAATCAGAGGTGGAGCAGGAGTTTATATGAGCTTTGTAGTGGAGAAAATTGGGGATGAGGGTAGGAGTGCTCTGTGGAGAGCATGAGCAAGCCTAGGTGTCCAGCTGACCTTCCCGCTGCTCCAAGAGATGAACACTGGTTGTTGGAGCTCTGCCTGTGCCTCCTGGCCCAGTGCAATCTCTTCAAAGGGACCTCCAGTACTATCCTGGTTTCTCTCCTCTTCTGGCTTGTGTTGAGCTTTCAGGTCACGGATCTATGACAGCAGAACCACAGAATCACAGAATAGTAGGGGTAGGAAGGGACCGCTAGAGATCACATAGTCCAACCCCACTGTCAAAGAAGGTTCATCTAGGCAAGGCCACACAGGAATGCATCCAGATGGGTCTTGAAAGTCTCCAGAGAAGGAGACTCCACAACCTCCCTAGGCAGCTTGTTCCAGCACTCTATCACCCTCTCAGTAAAGAAGTTTCTCCCTCATGTTGAGGTGGAACTTCCTGTGTTCCAGTTTCTGCCCATTTCCCCTTGTCCTATTCACTAGGCACCAAAGAAAAGAGACCGATTGCCCCATCTTCCTGACACCCACCCTTCCGATATTTATAAACACTGATCAGATCCCCTCTCAGCCTTCTCTTCTCAGGCTGAACAGCCCCAGGGCTCTCAGTCTTTCCTCATACGAGACATGCGCCAGTCCCTTAATCATCCTCATAGCCCTCTGTTGGACTCTCTCCAGTAGTTCCCTGTCACCATTGAACTGGGGAGCCCAGAACTGGACACAAAGAAGATGGCAGAAAGCAGTGACCAGGCACATCTGCTCCAAGGCTGCTGTGCATTTTACCAGCAGGTGATGGCCTCTTGGTCACAGAGGTCATTTTTCATGTGGCTTGGACTAGAAGAGGAAAGGGCTAAGTAAAGATGGTGTCACTACTCCTGAGAGGAGTACCTGGCCACAATGGCTTTACCACCTCACGCACCTGCACCTGGAGCAGTTCTTCCCCACCTTGGTCCTTCCAGAGCTGGTGCAGTTGGACCAAGGCCTCTGCCCGCAGCCAGGCTCCCTGCAGGGATGGCGTAGATGTGTGGTCCACCTGGACATCCAGGGAATACTGGTACTGGTACAGGGTCCCAGGCTGGAAAGAAAGCAGCTTCAAATCCCCTAAGAAAAGATGCAAAGTTTGAAGGTATGTGGTTGCAGACCTCTGCAGCCAGTGTCCTCCATCCTAGAGGACCTAGAAGTGTCATTTTTATGTCAAGCAGTAGGTATGGCTGATATGTTTTGGGGAGAACATGGGAAATTATTTATGTCCTTGGTTTGGGTATTCTCGAGTGGCAGCTGATTCCTGCTTGCATTTCCAGTCCTGCCTTAGAAATGATGGTCAGAGTGGGGACTGTTCTTGGGAAATTCAGGACTTTTCTGAAACTGCCAGAGAAACACACTTTAACCCTGAAGTAAAGTTTCCTGAGCATGCCCAAGGACAGGAGAGATGTCTTGAAGTGTCTTTTTGGTGTTGCGCATTAACTGGAGCAACATCAGCATTTTTATTTCAGGGAGAAGAGAGGCCATACTCTTAATTTTGTGTGTTTCCCATTAGAACTTCTACCTCTTAATTAAATAAATAGCTTTGTGATAGGGCCAAAGGAAGTTGGTGGGGCAGCTTTAGATCAAAACTCTTAGTTCCTATTGATCTAGAATTATTTGGAATCCCTTCTCTTGTTCACATACAAGTAGGATTGGGGGTGGGGGGTGGGGAGGTTGCCTTTGCCATGACATAACCAGTCTAATCTATTATCTAAAGACACTTGAAATTCTCCTTAAAGTCTGATGTGCTTGCTGAGCTTCTGAAATGTTTTATAGTTTTGCTACTTTTTTATATGATAAATACATTGATGGAAATCCAGCTCACTCCCTGGAGCTTTCCCCCATAAGTCAGACTGGAGAGTTTCTATATTTCTGCACTGTGTGCAATTTGAAAAACTCCAGCTCTCTGGTTTTCCTCACCACTCCCCAGGGAGGGACCGCCATGGTCCCAAAAGATTTCCCTGCCTCGGGAGATGCTTAGACCATTTGCAGTTGTGGCAATGCATCATCCTCTCTGGCTGAAGACTGGGGAGATGTGAGCCCTGGGATGTGGATCCTGCCTCTCCAGGCATCCGAACCCCATCATGACCCTGGACCCAAAGCAGCCCAAAATCTCTTACCTTTTGCTGTGCTCACGAAGAAAAAGCAAAGCAGGCAAATGTATTGCAAAACTGCCTGTGGATTCATGGCGGGCTCTGGGAGCTGAACGAGAGACGGGAAGGAAGGGGGGTGGGAGAGGGACTACACAACAAAAGTGAGCATGATTTGCAGCGTCAGGCAGTGAGGCCCGACCTCCCTATCCCCGCCTTACACACCCAAGGAAAAGCAAATAATTAAACCTTTGCACCAACCCCCGGCAGCCACGGTGGGTTTGGAAACCAGCTGAGGTTTGTCAAAGAGCGGTGGGAGGGGAGGAAAGCTGCAAAAAAGGGCTGCCAGAAGCATTGCAGGGTGGAAAAACGCCCAGTTTGCCTCGACATGGGAGGGGGATGCTTGGAAAGCTGCTTCAGCCCTTGGAGAACCGTCTCTTCCCATCAGCAGGGAAAGGGAGGAAAAATGGTTGCTTTTAAAGGAAAAGACCCAGAAGGGAGAAAACTGCTTTCCCATCCTCTTAGAGACCGAGATTTGCAGCCCAGAGGCTCAAGTTACTTAAAGGGCCAGGGGGAGAGCCCACTGATGGGGTTGGACTGTGAACACTGTTACCCCTCAAAAACAGCACGGGAAGGGGTTTAGGAGATGGGTGCTTTGCTGGTTGTGCTCCACACAGCCTACTGACCTGTTGGCCCACCTACCACACTTTTTAAAATCTGTTTTCCATGTAAGAACTTTCTGATTGTGGAGTTTAAATGGTTCCTAAAGATGCTATAGACTGCAGAGGGCCAATGTCCTTGCAAGGTGGTGATGTGGCTTAGGGTCCTGGGAAGTCTTTTTGGCAAAAAGAATGGATGAGTGAGGAATATCGCACCCTGCTATATATGGATCTGAGAGGCAGTAATGTCAGTATAGAAGTGATCTGCATATTGTATTGCATAGCGATGTCTCCACTTGGTCCTCTGATGGTCTTTATAGACAAATATCCCATATTTAGATTGAAGCCTTTTTTTCTCCTCATTATTATCTTTCTTGCTGGTCCATCAGCTTCTCAGTCAACAGTTTCCTTTTGAGTGACAACCATTAGGGCTATCCTTGAGTTAGCTGCTCAAGATGTACCCACAGGATGTGACACCATTAGTAGGGAAGGTCTGTCTGCATCAGCTCCTCCTGGGATGCATGGACCTGGGGGACTTCTGCTCTGCCAGTGTGCACTGAGAGAGCAAAGCACACGGGATGGATGAAGTCCTGCTGACCACAGAAAGCTTTAGCTCTTTAGCTAGGGTGGGGAAAAATGAAATGTTTCAAAGAGCAAAGTGGCTGTTGAGGGTCTAAGTCCCAAAAGTAAGATCCCAGAGTGTTTGCTGGTTGCACCTAAACACGCTACCTGGAGAGGAAATGCAAAGAGAAAGCTTGTGAAAAAAACCCCCAGCTGATAAGGAGGCCTCAAACTGGAGCTGAACTTTGGCAGGTTTGCTTATTTAGATTTGGCTGCCGAGTCCTTCCAGGACCGGAGTGTGGGAAGCCAACAAGCTGCAACCTGCTTTCTCACAAGCAGCTCTGGGCTGCTGATTGCTACCCACCATGTGATAGTCACTTGGCAGAGTTTTCCCAGCGCTCCCAAGGAAGGGAGTTTATCCATCACCTGTGCTACTGGGGATAAGATGTTGAGATCCCATTCAAAATCTGCATGGGAGGTGTCTCACTGTCATTTCGTGATCTCTGTTTATAATCTCATGACAAGGTAGGAACAGGCAGGGAAAGAAGTCATGTTGCTGGAAAGTCACCAGCAACGGGATTTATCTCCAGGTTTCAAAATCAGGTCTCTAGACTAAATCAACCATCCCAGATCCTTCTAAAGGCAGCGGAAAGAGAGAGGTGCCTTTGGAGAATGACGCATGCCGCTTATCTTGGGCACTGCCTTACTGTGACATTAATCTTCCTTTCGCTGATGGTATTTATTTAACTCCATCAATTATGTAGGAAGTTTAATACGAAGCTCAGATTTTGATGCATAACTCTGAAATGAATCCTGCCCTCTGATGTGTGGCTTTGCCAGGCACTGTGACATTATCTCTGCCTGAAGAGAAAACTGCCCCAGGTTTGTTAGCCCAGGAGGAGAGGCTGGGATCGACAGTGAGTTTCAGCACCTGTTTTCACCTCGCTTCTCTTTCTCCAGACCCAATTCTTGTTTCTGGTCCCAGGTTGCCCAGAGAGGTAGTGGATGTTCCATTCCTGGATGTGTTCAAGACCAGGATAGACGGGGCCTTGAGCAACCTGGTCTAGTGGAAGGTGTCCATGCTCATTGCAGAAAGGTTGGAACAAGAAGATCTTTAAGGTCCCTTCTAACCCAAATCATTCTATGATTCTATGATTATTGCCTCACTTGAGCAGTACATGGATGAAAGAAGGGGGTGTGGGTAAATGTGCAGTGATACTGGGCATCAGTGCCTTTGCCTAGACACACAGCCACTGTCTTATGGTCATTAGGGAGTGGACAAACAAAGCAACAAGAGAAGCCATCTGCCCTTCATTTTCATGATCATCTCCAGGAATAGAAAACATCTGATTTCTTCTGCTTTGCTCTTTCACAGACTCTCCCAGAGAGAGAAGCAAGAACCAGGTCTGGAGAAAGAGAAACAAGGTGGAAACAGGTGCTGAAACTCACTGTGCATCCCAGCAAGCTTTAAGGACAGAATTGGGATGCTGAGCTCCAGAATCCTGGACCTCCAGGTGGTTCTCACCCTGCTAGCTGGCTGCTGAATCACCGTGGGGGAGTCCAGCTGAAGGACCTGACATGGCACCTCTGAAATTCATTGGCAGAGCAGAGCAGGAAAGGTCAGTGTAACCAAGTCACCGTGCCCCAGGGTCAGAGAGGCACGTGGGGACCTTGCCACTGAGGTGTGATGTCAGGGCGGACTTTGGCAAAGGGTGGTCAACCTGCCTAGAGGCTGAACTTGGCTAGATGAAGGCAGGATGGAGGCAATGGGGACTGTTGCATCAAAGCCTGTTGACTGCAAGCCTCAACCTGTGGGTGTTTTCAGGGGATTTTCAGGTGCAGATTCTCATCAAAAATGTCTAGTGGAAATAAGGAGAAGAAATAATGAAATTGCAGCATTTTAGTATTTGAAGGGGCCCATCAGAAAGACGGGGACAATCTTTTTAGCAGGGCCTGTTGTGACAGGACATGGGTTGATAGTTTTAAACTAAAAGAGGGGAGATTTAGACTAGAGAGAAGAAAGTAAGTTTTTACACAGAGGACAGTGAGACACTGGCTCAGGTGGCCCAGAGAGGTGGTTGATGCCCCATCCCTGGAAACATTCGAGGTGAGGTTGGACGGGGTTCTGAGCAACCTGCTGTAGTTGAAGCTGTCCCTGCTCAGTACAGGGAGGTTGGACTAGATGGCCTTTAAAAATCCCTTCTAATCCAAACTGTGGGAAGGAATCTGTGATTCCATGATTCAAACACTCCTTACCCAGGGGAATACCAGTACCAGTGGCCAGTCTCTAGGCTTGGAGGTTATTGTACTAGGGTCACTATACCATCTCCAGATTTTCTCAGCACAGCTTTTGGTAAGCTGGGGAATTTCTAGCTCTGTTTTCAGTATCTGATCACCCCAGGGCAGATGGGAGGGTGGAAGGCAAGACTCCTTAAGGGCTCTGTTCCTTTCCCATTTTTTGCATGTGATCAAAGGCCTTAGCTTTGAGTGGTGAAGGCAGGTTTCCAGTACAGCAGGGAAGGGGTTTGGAGGGCTCTAGACTACAAGTTTGTACATGACCAAGTGGCATATATTGCATGGGCCCAAGGTTTTGGATGGGAAAGCTCAAAGCTTGGGTTGGGAAGCAGGATTCCTCTGGCTGTGCCTCTCAGCCTGAGTGAGGTGCTCTTTTAAACTTCTCTTGTCCCAGGGAGATTCCCAAAAAACCTTGAAGCCCTGAAACTACCCCAAAATTAGCAAGTTATAAAAGTGATGAAGGAGCCTGCAACTGAATTTAATCCAGTTTTTCCTCCTTGCACCCTGTATTTCTTCTTTTCTAAATGACCTTCAGCCACAAAGACCCCCATCATGCCCTCACCTAGAACCTTTTCCTGCCTTGCCACTTCTGTTTTCACCATTGCAATGGTGGAGAAAGCACTGATTCTGCAAACAAGCTCCCTCAGTTCTTCCCTCTAAGAGAAAACTGAAGGTGTGTGAGCAGTTCCCACAGAATTGTACTGGTGGCTCAAAAGTTTCCAAAAGCCCTGAGCAGAAATATCTCTTCTTGTTTTTCACCCTCCTGTGTTTGTGTGCTGATACTCCCAAGCTAGTGCCACACCAGAGTTGGAATGGGGAGAGAAGCTCTGTCTGATGCCTTCCCATGGATGGGTGAAACCAAAACCTCACCTTGCTAGAGAAGGAGCCGAGTAGAGAGCCAGGCTTGCAGCAAAATGGTCTGGTGTGGGGAGCAGGGTGGGCAGGCAGGACAGAACCTTCTCTGACTGATCCTCACTTAATTGGGGCGCTTCTAATCAGGTTGCTTGCAGTAAACCAAGCTAAAGGCAACATGAAATTTAATGGTGGTGTATCCAGTTCAATTTTCATGGTAATTGCACTTGATTGGGAAACACGTAGGTGATGCAGCAGGTCTCAACTGGGACTATGTGGCCTCTGCCACGATCAGAGGGTGATGGACCTTTGCTTGTCACCAGAAGATGCTCTCCCCACTGCGCAGAGAGGGACGAGTGACACCTCTGAAATCTGACATCTTTCTGTGGTTTAAAGCCATTTCAATTCAAGCAGGCAGGAAAAGTTACCAGGTGGAGAAAGGGACCTAATAGCCCCTGATTTTGCCCTTACAGCCACACGTTTCAAATCTGAAGTCTGTGCTCTTCCACAGGGATGGGTTTTTTGCTTATGCAGTAGCTGAGCTGCCGCCCTGCAAAGGTTGCTAACAACTCTTTAAAGGTCAATGCTTGAGTATCAGGCGGAGAAGCTGAACTGTTCATTCCCTGTCTAAGTTATTCCCCCTCTAAGCTAGGACCATGCATTACCTCTGTCCTTCAGGCTGGAGGTAAATCCTTCATGAGAAATCATGAAGGTAATGAAGAAAGCTTGAAGGAGCAGCCTCCTAGAGCTCCTTGAAAGCCAAATGTGTCCAGTGTAAAGCTCAGGGCACTAACAAGCCTTAATAGCCCTAAGGAGCCTCACCTGGGGCCTCCATCCACACCCATGGGACCAGGAGCTTATTTAAGCTCAGTCTCCAGGCTAGATGGGCTTCTTAGCCTGTGCTGTAGTTTTGGTGCTTGCTCTGTCTGACCTGTAATTGCTGTTCCTGAATGGACCCAAACCTGCTTTGTGCCCTTGTTGCGCTGGGGAGTGCTGATAGAGCTTTTTATGAGGACTCAGCCTCAGATGCTTCCAGGTGAACCCTGTTGGTGAGGGCCTGCCTGCAATGGGTCACCCTAGCTCATCCCTATGTGTTTTATGGGGACATAGATCTTCCAAGGAGCTATTATCACTTCCAAGACCTCTACTTCTTCCTCCTGCTTCTCCTTGTACGAGTCTCTGAGGTAAGTAGGATGTATCCTGTGACTCTTTGCTTACAATATACAATTTTGTGTTGAGCAAGGTATATTAAGCACCTAAGGTCTCACTCTGCCTCTAGAGCTCAGCACATAAAAGCAATGAGATAACAGGAGCAATATTGTGCAAGTTTCTTTCTTGTCTACAAGACGAACAGCTCAGGAGATGATAGTGAGGTGGGGGTCAGTCTTTTCTCCCAAGGAACAAATGATAGGACAAGAGGAAATGGCCTCAAGTACCAGGGGAGGTTTAGGCTGGATATGAGGAACAATGTCTTCCCTGAAGGGGTTGTCAAGCCCTGGCCCAGGCTGCCCAGGGCAGTGGTGGAGTACCCATCCCTGGAGGGACTGAAAATGCCTGCAGATGTGATTCTGAGGGACATGGTTTAGTGGTGACCTGGAAGTGATGGGTTAATGGTGGGACTTGATTTTAAATGAAAATAACCAAAATGATTCTATCATCTATTCCTGCAAAGTAGCCCATTGCCTGCCCTGGGAGCATCTGACCAATGCTGGTGTTACCTGTTAAAAAAAGCAAGCTATTAAAAAACAAGTGAAAAAACTCAAACATGCTCAGGTAGCACCAGTAAACATTGGTCTTTGGAAGTCTGGGAGCTATTTTGTCAATCTGTCTTACTTGTTTTATACAGCTATGCTCTTGGACCAGTAAGTTGGGTCTGGCAGCCAGAAGTATTCTCTTCCCAGTCTGTTTTTCAGGCAAGTGCTTCCCAGAGAGAAAAAAAAACAAGACTGTGCTACCTGGGTGGAGGAAAGCAGTCAACACCAGTGATGAGCCTGTTATGAGACACATAAAAAGAGCTACTCTCTACCAGCCCTGTGGAGAGGCTTCAAACCCCCCTTTTGCGAGGCACTGTCTTGCTTTATTGTGTGTTTTGTGCTTTATTGTATGTGGGTTGCTAGGCTGCATCTCTCAGGGCAGCAGCAAAGCCTGCCTCCTTTTTGTCTTCTTTGCTTCTCCCTCCCTCTGCCTGAAACAGGCTGTGAAATAACCCCTGGGCTTGGCTCCTTGTGAGTCGTTGGTTGCTCACCATAGCCACATCTCAGGAGAGTGGGCTCAATAGATGGGGTCTGGGAGAGCAGAACCTGAGCACAGTAAAGTGATAGGAGTTGGGTTTCCATCTCAATCTGAGGTCTCCTGAGGCCTGAAAAGCTGTAGAAAAGACTTTGCTGTGTTAAAACACAATGATATTTTGTGCAATTGTGGGAAAATAGGGCTGAGATTGGCTTCAAGAGGTCGCCTGACACATTTTCCTGTGGCTGGCTTTGCCATGATGAATGAATGTCTGACCTCCTTGTAAAGAGCCTCTGCTGACAGAGATTTCTCAGTTTCTATAGTGAATTCATCCCAGTGCTTTACTGCTATAAAGATGTCTCATCTTGCTGCAATTTCACCTTATTACTTCTAACCCTAGCCCTATATGACATAGAAAGTTGTTTCTTTTCTTCTTTATGAGAGGAATTTGAAGATACTTTGGCTGCAACTCTCTCACCTTGCAGGACCTGTTTTCCAGACCCCTGCTCTTTCCCATGGTGACCAGTTGAACTAGAGGGCTCAGTTCCCCAGTTAAGGCTCTGGCGTATGCTTGCTTTTCTACCTTCCGGGAGCTGTAGATAAAGGTGTGGCTTTGAAGAGCCCATCCTGCCCCCTTTGCTCAAGCAAGTGACCTTGCGGTTATTTTAAACTCTGGCAATGATGAGGGCTTCCTTAGGCGAGTGCAAAGCACTTGCTGAAATGACAAATACCCAGGAAACTTTTCTTTTTTTTTTTTTTTTTTAGGTTATAATGCTTTCTACAAGTCCTTGAGATGTGACCATATATGTTAAAAACCATCAGTGCAAATGCACGTATGTTTTACACCCCCTCCCCTCCCCCGGCACTCCATCTTCTCTCCGCACAGTTCATTAGTTTGTAATCTCAACAATTGCGAGGGAAACCTTTCTAATCTTGTCAACTGGCAGCGCAGATGCTTTTAAATTTTGTTTTAGAATAGGTTTTTAAGTCAGGCTATACCTATGCTATTGATTTGAATTCTTGATTTAGTAAGTTGCTGCTTAACACAATCTTTGGGATGCTCCTTTAATGCCTTTCTCCAAGAGTCACAGAATAACATTTACAGGGAGGGAAGAAGCATTGCCCAGGAGTTATTTATAAACATGATGTATTAAGCTGGGTTTCTTTAAAAGCCATTTTTTGTAACTTGCATTCTGTGAAATTAAATTGTTTGAATTACTTGGGAAAATGGTCCATTTAGGACAGACCCAAGCTGTAAAGTATGGACAGAAGCTGCTCACCTGATGTGGATGGCCAGCATGTCCTTTGATCAATGTAGGCTCAATTCCCTCAAGAAATGTCTGGTTTGAGCTGCTCCCAGTGACGTAAAGGGACAAGTTGAGCTTAGTGTGCTGTACACATGAAATCCCACTGATGTGCCTGAAGGATACTCCTCACCAGCAGCTTTTTTTGTATATACATTTTTAAAAAATCTAATAGCTGATGCTTGGTACCTTGGGATCTAGCCACATAACTGTGGAGGGGATGAGCTTTCTCACTGCAGGTAGGGTGGGGGAGTATCACCAGCCTGCAGCCAGATCATCAGATCTGTATCTGTTTAAATTCAGTGCAA
Source organism: Brachypteracias leptosomus (assembly GCA_013401335.1). Lineage (NCBI taxonomy): Eukaryota > Metazoa > Chordata > Aves > Coraciiformes > Brachypteraciidae > Brachypteracias > Brachypteracias leptosomus. The sequence continues at coordinate 282,369 of VYZX01027063.1, forward strand.
AAATAAAGGGATTCTTAGAGAGACTCAAAGTGAAAGAAGGGAACAGAAATAGATTTTAACATTACTGACACAGTAACAGATACTTTACTGTTTCTCTTTTTCTACAAATATATATGCACAGCATTAACTTCTTCATAGTGTGTTGGAAGAAACACTATAGAAAAAACTGACCATCTGGCTGCTGCTTTCTCTGGTCAATTTTAGTGCTTTGTTTTCTTCATTTACATGCTTTATTCTTGTTATCAGATGGTTTCCTGAATTGAGGTCCCTTGAAGTGATCGAGATTTCAGAAAGTTGAGAGCCTTGTTCTGTCTGACAGAAATTGTGGGGTTTTTTTGGTGAGACAGTTATGTTTTAGAGAAATCTTTAGAACACTTTGCACCTTTCCAGCTCTGGGAGTGAGTGGTCCCTTCTTGCTCTGATGTTAGGGGAACAGATTGCTCTCAAGTGAGATTTTGCCTGATTTGAGGCCTTTTAAACTTTTTCTCAGTATCAATTTTATAGCATCTAGTCCTCATGACCTAATGAGGAGATGCTGACATGGGGCTTGCAGTAGTAGGAGGATCCAGAGGATGTGAAAAGCTTCTTGTCAGTATGTGCTCAAGTCCTACTCGGCCTTTAATTTTTCAGTATACATGGTACCATCAGCAATGTCTCTGTTCACATGCTGGGATGTAATTACCAGGCTCCCCTTTGTGCTGGGTATTAGGTTACTTTGCTGAACATCCCGATCTTGAAATCAAGATGTTCTATTTACCAGGGTAATTGAAGATGGCTGGATACAAGAGCAGGCTCCACTAATAAACACCAAAGTAGCCAGAAAAGTCAATGCTAGCATCATCTTCCAGTTGCTCCTAATCTCTGCTGCCATCAAGAGCATCACTGTGGTCCATAGTGAGGACAGAGAACAAAGTAATGGGTGGTTGCAGGGGGTCTTGCTCTTTAACTGGTATTTAAACTGATATTCCTCAGACATAAGGAAATCATAGAACTCTCCTGACAAATGTATCTTGTTACCCACTACTGCACTCTGGGGTTGGATGTGGCTCTGAAAGAGACAGAACTTGCTTAGAATTAAAATGATGCTTGACAAGCTTCAGGTGCAGCTGAAGAATCTCTTGTTTCTCTCTTTGGAAGAGACATGCAAGTTGTGAGGCATTAGGCCAATGCTCACTGCATTTTATTTGTTTTTACAATTAAAAGGGTTGATAAGATTGACAAGGAAGATAAGACTCAGCTGCTTGTTAGCAACCTCTAAGCTCTCTGGGTGGTTTAAAGAATGGCAGAGTATGAAGATTGTTTTTCAGTGTGAGATTAATCAATAATAACATGCTCACTGACATATAAGTCACTTCTTAAAAGCAATTTATCACTCATTGAAATGCAGGAGCTATAGCATTTGACAAAGCCCCAGTGGAACGATGGAGAATTTCTGTCTGATTTCTTTCTCTTGTGCCAGCAAGAGCAATCAATCATATTTAGAAAGTGTTTTTTTTTCCTCTGTGATCCCTTGTAGTTTGGGGGGAAACAATATCGAGGAGGATTAACTATTTAATCCACTTCGTCTTCTTCCTCTACCTGTGAAGTCTGGACATTGTGCTGGGTAGTGCAGCCGACAGAAATTCTGAGCTGTATATTGGGACTTGAAGGCTTCTCTTTTCTTTTTTTTTTTTTAAGAGGTTAACACTGGAGAGTCAGATCCCTCTACGGTCAAAAGAGGGAGAGACATCTTCCTTCAGGAGGTCTTTCAGGATGATGCTCTTCCAGAGTTGGGTATTCTCTGTTTAGCTGAAGCCTTGCATCTTCTAAAATTGATGTAAATACCACTTGAGGTGGTAAATCTCTCAAGTGTATGAGCAGAATCCTGCATTTGGTCCAATACACTTACTATGGTGTGACCAGAGGTGCAAATCACAAATGGTAGGGGGTTGAAGGGACCTTTGGAGATAATCTCATTCAACTCCCTGCTAAAGCAGGGTCACCCAGAGCAGATTGCCCAGGATTGTGTCCAGGTGGGCTTGGAATACTTCCAGAGAAGGAGACTCCACAACCTCTCTGGGCAGCCTGGACCAGGCTCTGGCACCCTCACAGGAAAGTTTTCTCATGTTCAGATGTAACCTCCTGGGTTCTGGTTTGTACTCATTGCCCCTTGTCCCATCACTGGGCACCACTGAAAAGAGTCTGGCCCCATCCTCTTGACTCCCACCCTTTGGCTATTGATGAGCATTGATCAGATTCCCTCTCAGTCTTCTCTTCTCCAGGCTAAACAGCCCCAGGTCTCTCGGCCTTTCCTCATCCCAGTGATGCTCCAGTCCCCTCAGCATCTCTGTAGCCTCTGTTGGCTTCTCTCCAGTAGTTCCTTGTCTCTCTTGAACTGGGGAGCCCAGAACTGGACAAAATACTCCAGATGTGGCCTCACTAGGGCCACATGTCCTTTATTCTAAATGAATAAAGAATAATCAGGACCAGTATAGAAACACTGTTCTGCACTAGAAGACAATAGACCTTGAAATGCTTTTTCATTGCACTAAAAATATGGCAAGAAATGGAGATCCTTACTGTGTTAGGCTCTCTTGCCTTCAGTCTGCTTAGGGGCTGCTGGAGGTGAGATGAAGCTAAGGCAGAGGAACTGCAAGTCTTTGTATTTTTCACCCAGGAGTCTGTGTGGATTTACTGCCATTATGAGGTTGTGGTTTATCAGACTAGAGGAAGCCTTTAAAGGATTGCAGATGGATATGGAGAGGGGATTTTGGGTTTGTATCCCCAGCTGCTGAGCACACGTGGGTTTGGATGCCTCTTAGCAGAGCTCTAAGGTACAATGTGGGCAGCAGTTCTTTGTCCGTTGCTTTGGGGACTTCAATTAAAATGCTCAGGAGCTCAATCACCTCTGAGCAGGAGAGGGAAGGACACCACTGAAGGCACCACAGGCCAGTCGTGGTTGGGAAGATCCTCCTGCTGAATCTTCTCTGTCAACTGCAGATAATACTGCTCCTATCCTAGGCACTTCAGTGAAGCGGGATAAATCTAGGCTGTGGTTTCTGTGCCACACAGAGTGAGGAGCAGTTACACAGTCTTCTCAGGCTAATTCCCACCATGGGGTGGTTGAGAGGAGTTTGCTGTCATTAGACTTTGGAAGGGGACTGTAAGTGCTATTACACATCTATGCACCATGCAGTGGTTGCAGCTGGGGCTGTGTTATAGGAACAGGTCCCTCATGAGGCTTGGAGATAATAAACTATTATACATGAGCACATGCAGATAATGAAGTTTTCCAAGATGGGGCTTACTGGTATAAGTAAGGGACTGTTAGCTGAGTTCTAGGTCTGATTTTGCAATCAGCTTTCTGGGGAGTTTCACCATGCTTGATTTGCTGTGTGATACAGGATAGTCAATATTTTATTTCCCTATTACCAAATGTTTGGTGTCAGCATGTGAGAACAAAAACAAATACGGAAATTCCCTGGCATATACATGCCATTTGAGAGAATTTTGTTTGGTGAAAAGCATGGCTTCTAATTTCCACTTGCTTGCCTTGTAAAATGCTGAAGGTTTTTTGTTGGAGAGGTTATTGCTTTTCTCCCCTGCCTCCAGAGCAAAGCTAGAAAGTTGGGTTTTTTTACTGACAAGAAGCTCTGAAGAAATCAGTGGGAAACCAATTGCAACACTGCAAGAGCAAGTTGAACTTACACATATTACTACAGCTACTCTGAAGCCAGGATCACAAGGTATTTGTTGCAGTAATCCAAATCCAGCTGGAAAGGTGCATCTGGCAGGGAGCTGTGCCTCTACCTAGTCCTTGTCAAGAAGGATTTTAGCCGAACTCAAGCAGCTGCTGCTGGAGAGGTGCTAGAAGCTGCCTCAGTTGTGGTCTAATTGTCTGGTAACAGCTTGCACTACTTTCCAGCCTGGATTGAACCCATTCTACCAATGGAGTGGTAAGAAGCTTGTATCCAAGTATTTGAATATTTATAATAAATTCAGTCCAATGGTAAAACTATTGCCATTACACTGGGAATTGTCATCTTCTTGATTTTACAAGCCTGGTTTGTTTTTTAAAGCTTACTTTATAACTCCCAGGAGGATCACCTGATGTAGTATTGAAAAAATAAACCCCCAAATTTTCTGGAGTGATGTTAACACACCGCTTGGGTGACTGACCAAAGCTGGCATGCAGCAGGATGTGGTAATTTATGGAATTGCTCCAAATTGGGCTGGATCTTGGTGCTCAGGGTGGTGAAACACTGTCAAGGTGCTTGTGCAAGCACCAGCTGTTAACAGACAGCTGAAAGTGTGAGGATCTCATTCAAAGAGCCTTGCATATAGCTTGTGCTATGCAATTAAACCAGAATGTGATACAGTGGTTCCCTAAGTGTTTTAAGGGCATAGTGCTGCAGAGCAGCTCACAGATGACTTAACCCAGACTTGGAAGAAAGACCAGGCTCAAAACCTGAGCTCTGCCAGCTCCTGGGTGCCTGTAGCCTGCTCCACACTGAGACCTGAGGAACAGCAGTGAGCTGTGGGAGGAGAAGAGGGGGGTTGTCTGAAGTTCCCAGGTGATTTTTGGTTCTGTAGATGATTTAAGCACTGTTACTGCCTTGAAAGGGTGACGCTAACAAACTAGATATGCGAACAAGCCACCTCCCTGCTTTGGGTGAGGATTCTTTCAGCTTCCTGCACCCAGAGCATCCTCAATATAAGAAAAGAGGAAACAGCCTCAAGTTGCACCAGGGCAGGTTTAGATTGAACATTAGGAAACATTTATTTCCAAAAAAGGGCTGTCTAAATCCTGGACCAGACTGCCCCATGCCTTCAAGTCCCCATGCCTGGAGGGATTGAAAAGCTGCGGAGATGTGCTGAGGGACATGGTTTAGTGGTGACCTGGCAGTGCTGGGTTAATGGTTGGACTTGAGGATCTTAAATGATCTCAATCTAAATGATTCTATGATTCAATAGAGGGCAGCAATGTGGTACAAAAGGACATCTGTGAATGCTAGGGCCTGCCTCCTAGCAGCAATATGACCTTTAATTTTCTTTTATAGTTCCTCTCAGTGCATGTCGAGGCTTTAACTTGATGGTAAAATCACATGTACACAAATGTACCAGGAAGACAGGGCTTACATAGATGCTATTTGGTCCATCTTGTTCTTTTTATGCCACTGTCCTTAATAAACCTGGTGTCTTTGGAAAGAAATGTGTCTTGAGCAGGGAAATTGTCAGAGAACAGAGGGATGCAAAAGCAGACATGAAACCAAGACAGGAACAAGGGCAGAGTTCCTGAGGGGTGGTGGTAATAAGAGAGCCGGGATAGGGAGGTCCAGTGGCACTAGGACATGTCTGCAGTGCTGCAATGAGGTGTTACCTCCTAACTGACCCTTAAACATGTCCTTGGTGGGTCTTAAGTGAGGCAGGAGGAGATTTGGTGTTCTTTGAGCAGGCTGTCCCCTGGAAAGGAAAGCCTCAAGTGTTCTTGCTGCAAACCTTGTCAGAAAGGTCTGGGAGTGCTGGGATCAGCACTTGCAAGAAACCCTCAGACTGGCCAGAAAATGTAGATGTTGAAATCTCTTACTCAGCATCTTGGGTTATTCAAGGAGTGGAACATTTCCTGTTGTCAGCTTGTGGTAGATGGTGTCTAATGTGGATGGCTCTGTACTTTCTTTTTGGAACGGCAACAAAAATTGGAAGCTGGGGGGAAGTATCCCCTGTATCTGTTTTTCTTCTCAAGAACTGCTGCTCTTTGACTGATTTGCCATTTCCCAATCTTGTGCTGCAGTGGTTAAGCCAAGTAATTTCCTAAGTTTCTAGGGGGGAAAATGTATTACACTGCATTCTTTAACTTTTGTAGAGTTTGTATAAAACCTGAGCTTTGTATTTCTTTATATATACACAAAATGCATAACATAAGCACTTGGAAATATTTATAGTTCAGTAATTCAAGTAGCTTTTGTCCTGAACAACATGGAAACAAGAAAAGAAATGAGATTCCTTTTAATTCCACCAATCCCAGTGTAATTTTCTATGAGATGAGACCCTGTGCTGCCTGCCAAGTAAAAATATTGTCTAGTTGTTTCAGGATCTGAGCCCAAATGTGCATCAATGGTGATCACAGGAAAGAAGGCTGCTAGCCAGAAAACTGCTACTATTCCTGATCTGTTTAGTTATAAATCAAACAAATCAACTGGAAAACTCTGTTAACCAGACATAATGTTTTTTTATGTAAACTCAAATTAGGCTTCCATTCTGAGGGCCCTTGTGAGCTTATTTATTTTTATATTGCTTTTTAAAAGTCTGTTCCTCTGATCGGTATGAGGTTTCTTCCAGTCCTCATCCCTTGAAGGTGTATTCATGTGTTTAATTTTCTGCACTGTAAATTTTGATTAAACTTGTGCTTGTACTTCGAGGCTTAGAGCATCTGCTCAAGACCAGACTTGCCTCTGTGGGACTTCAGGGTAAGCTGAGGAAAGAAAGCTCCTCTTGATGAAGGTCTAAATAAACCACATTTTCGTGTAGCAGGCAGGCTGGATGTACTGTACCTGGCTCAGCCTCTGCAACACACTGTGCCCACTTGAGCATTGGCACTGCATGCGACATGGCAAACCAATCTTCTGAGGCACTGATGCAGTTTTTCCCTGAGACAGTATCTGGTGTTGTAAACAGCCTAAATCTGGGCTGTCCTTATAATGGATGGAAATACGGGTCTCGGTCCTCACAAATCACTTGTTGGAAACACTAAATTTACTTAGTTTTGCTGCTACTACTTTCTGTTCCTATATAGCAGTCAGATCCTTTTCTTAAAATTAACTATCCCATCAGGTTCTTGAGATTATCTGCTTAGCTGAATTGCTTACAGACTGTATCTGCTTTGTACTAGTTACAGACACTTCTTGTCAGTGCTCAGTGTGATATTTCCCCTGCTCTTTGAATGGAGGAGACAGGATAGTATCTCCTCCTTGGGCCTTTCACATCCCCGAAAAAGTGAAAATGGTCAGCGGACTATTTCTATCCCAAATCAAGCCTCAGCTAAAACATTAGCAGGCAATGACTGTGCCTTTAATTTTATTGATTCTGCTTTTACACTTCAAAAGCATGAAACATCTTAAAATTAAGCAAAACAGCAGCTCTGTGCTCCTGCTGCACAGCTGTGAACTTCAGATCCTCATGTGAACTTGTTTATGACCCTTTCTGGCAGGGCTGGGTCCTGGGCCTGTGTGGGCTCCTGGGTTGCATGCTCTGGATTCCTGGCTGTGCAGCACAGAGTTCAGCCAATGCAGTGTGGTGGAGGAACCCTTGGAGGTCCAGATCTGCTGACTTGACAGCTACTTGGTGCTCTCGGTGTGGCTGGCAGCTGCTACTAGCTTTCCAGCACTGTGTACTGTGGTTTTTAATCAATCAGCCCAGAATGCATGGCAAGGAAATGAGTCTGGGGTGAGGCACAACATAGATTGTGATCTATCTTAGGAAGCCAATGTGGTTCTTGTTCCATCTCCTACAAGCCATGGCTGGCTGGAGCAAAGAACATAATGCCTGCATATTGCTGAAGTGTGGAACAATGTTTCTTGTAGGGGCACAGGCTTATTGCAGCTTCCTTTAGGTTTGAGGATTATGGCTGGAGGTTTGTTAATGGCTTCCTGATTGATTTGTTTCTTAATGTGGTGTTGGTGATATGCTTAAGCAGGCAACATTAAACTGCTTATAAATGGCAAATACAAATGATCATAAGTCCTACAGAATCAGAGAAAGTAATTTAGTCTCTAAAAGAAGCCCTCTGATCAGATGTGTATCAAGAACCTTAAATCTACATCAAATCCCACTACTTCTCCCTGTCTTTGAAAAGTTAGCCCATCCCTTCTCATCAGGACTGTCAGATCTAAGCAAAATGGGGCTGAACGGGTGAGGCTGTCACTACCTTAAACTACATCAAGAACACAATATCCCTTTAAAATCACCACCAAAACCATATAAATCTACACTTTCCTCTTTGCCTTGTGTAGGTGTCTCACCAATGCATGTTGAAGCCAGAGTGCTGCTGGCACCTGAACCAAGAGGTACTTGCTTGTACTGCTTGCTTCCAGCTTATCTTGTTCCCTCCAGCCAACTGGGTCCTGCTCGCCTGCAGGCAGAGCTGGGGCTGGGGCTGGGGGAAGAAGGGTGGGTTTATTCCATTCAGGAAGCTATTATTAATCCCCTCTTCTTGTTACTTTGTGGAAAGAGGAAAAAGCACTCCTGTTTTTTCATGTTTGACTGCTTTCAGAGTTGACTTTTGCATCAGCCCTTGAACCGATTAGTCCTGCTGGATTGGTCTCAATGACATTTTTTTCTCCCCTCATAATGTAACCTGTAATACCCACACAGTGTAATGCTAACAACAGCCCTGCTGGCAGAGAGCTCTTGGAGCACTGCAAAACCAGGACTCACTTAGTGTTCTCTCTCCAGCACCTTTTCTGAGACTGCCTTTAAAGGAAGGTGCAAGAACTCTGTGTTAGCACAGGCAATGCTGGCATGTGTCTTGCTTGGCAAAGTGGAGATATCCAGACTGCAGTTCTGTGGGACAGGTCCTCTTGGTGTTGCTAGGAGGCCGCAAGTGTGAAGAGTGATCATCCTCCAGTCAATCTATGTTCTTGGCCTTATTCTGCACCAGGCTCTAGGTCAGCTTGGGCCATGCAAGCAACCTGGCTGTCTCCACTCCTCAGCCCCAGACTTCACTTCCCAGCACTACTTGGGGCCAGGAGCAGCAGAGATGGATGGAGAGCAGGGCCAGGAACTCAGGTGCTAGCCGGCTGCTCCTGGGAAAAGCAACTCCCTTCTTTGTGCAAGACAGCTACTTTGGCACAGCCACAACACTAATCCTGCCACCTGTGGAGAAGCAGAGGTGGTACTTTCATTTTTGCTTTCACCTGAATAGTGGTAAAAGCCATTTCTGCCTGAGCTGTGAAGGAGCTGAGCTGTGTGATGGACTGAGAAAAATGGAAACCCTGTGTTAAATGATTATGGAAAACTTAATTTCCATGAAGTAAGTCTCCTAGTTTCAAGACAAATTCTTAAACTGAAATGTAAAGCTGTGAAGAAGCCACAGACCATTGTTGTAATGTGCTTTGGAGAAGTGGCTCTGGCTTTTGAGGTTTGTGAGTTATTACTCTAAAGGAAAGGCTGTTGCAGAACCTTGACGTTCTCATGGCTACAAACCCTCTTGTAGTTCTCAGTCTAAACAGGTTCAGGGCCAACCTGCATCCATTTGTTCTTGTGCCACCATTGTGTTCTCACTCATGGCTCCTCTCCCTCCCTGGTGTGTTTCTTCCTTCCCCACACACAGTTTTATAGAGAGATACAGTGTTCCCTTCTATCTGTGCCTTCAGCCATACTAAACAAACCAAGCTCTTGGTTTCCTGGCATTATGTGAAAGTGTGTGTAAAGATTAGCAAGGCTTGAAATGGTGCATCCTAAGGGGCTTTTTTTCAGGGATGAAGGAACAAGCAAGATTTCCTCTCACGCCCTTAAGAGCAAGATGTTACTTAAACATGTATGTTTCTTTAAGGATATCTTCCAAATAGTAACATTCTTCTGGAAGCTTGGGAGCCTTGGTGCTTGTTGCAGAGGTTGTTTCAATTAGGAAACACAGCTCTTTTGGGGCTGTGTCAAATAGAGGTTTTCTTGCTTGGCAAGCACGTGGGAAGACAACCTACTTTGTGAGACTGATGGGGGGTCAGTAACAGATCTGTTTGTTCCCTTTCCTGCTAAGAAGAACATCTGATATCCAGGAATCCTTCTAAAAACAATCCCATAAGGGCAGTTCTCTTGAGATGCATAAGTTACCAGACAGTGCTTTTAAGATGCTATCTTCTATGAGGAGACAGATTGGATGGCACAGTGACAGCTTAGGAAAACAGGCCCTGTTTGTAATGCAGCACAGAGTTAAACATCTGCACTAACTACAAATGTCAGGATCTGATATTTGTACACCCATTTCAAAACATCATAGAAACAAAAGCATGGGAGGTGAAGTGTGAATATTTAAAAAGCCACACTTGAATCTGTGCAAGAGAATGTACAGATTTATACTTTTTTTTTTTTAAACCCAAGATGTGTTCTGGAGTGACTAACTGGAAGTCTTCAGTTTTAATCTTAACGAATCTAATGTCTTAATGGGTTTGGAAGCTTGCAACAAAAGGTGAACCTCAAACACTTTATTGTGGGTACAAGGGGCATCAAAAACCTGCTGGTTTTGATTCATCTCTAGCAAAGACATTGATTATTAACTGGTTTGAGTGTGGGTGTCAGACTCTGCTCTCCTAGAGCTCTTGCGGAGGCCTGGGAGAAGATGGGCACTTTCTTCTGCTACCATCTCCAAGAAGAGGGGCAATTGCTCAAGGTAATGTGCCAGGCTGGTAGCAGAGGCAGCTCCCTGTGACACACTGAACTGCAGTTGCTCTATGAATTAGTTTTGGGGCTGGAATTGAGCCAACTACTACAGTGGTAGTATTCACACCACTCACTGGCAACCAGAGCACTCACTTGTGTGTTCGCTCTCAAAACACAACTCTACCTGAAGCTAGACTGCTCTGCTGTCACTGCTCAAAGACCTACTCATTTGAAATGTTTTCGTTTTGCTGTTGCCCATCTCTCCCTCTTTCCAGGTTGCTTTCGTTCCTCCAGAGGCAGCCTCCCATGCTGTTGTCCCACCTTTGGGGTGTGCCCCTTGGAGCTGGGAAACACTGCATGGCCACCTCCCTCTTTGCCAACTGGATGCTTCATAACTGGAAACATCCTATGAGAAGTGACTAAGGACTCGGGGCTTTTTGAGTTTGGAGAAAAGGAGGCTGAGGGGTGACCTCATTGCTCTCTACAGCTCCCTGAGGAGGAGGAGTGGCGATAGAGGTACAGTGATATGACACGATGCATGGGAATGGTTCAAGGCTGCATCAACGTTGGCATTAGGAAATATTTCTGTACTGACAGGGTGGTCAAACACTGCAACAGGCTTCTAGAGAGGTGGTTGATGCCCCAAGTCCATCAGTGTTTTAAGAGGTATTTGGACAATGCCCTTAACACTAATTTAAAACCATCACCCCCTGTCCTGTTGCAACAGGCTCTGCTAAAAAGACTGTCCTCATCTTTCTGTTAGGCCCCCTTGAAGTACTGAAAGGCTGCAATAAGGTCTCCCCGGAGCCTTCTCTTCTCCTGGCTGACCAACCCCAACTCTCTCAGCCTGGCCTCACAGCAGAGTGGTTCCAGCCCTCCCATCATTGCTGGGGCCTCTCTGGCCCTGCTCCAACAGGTCCATGTCTCTCCTGTGCTGTGGACTCCAGAGCTGGCCCCAGCACTGCAGGGGGGTCTCCCCAGAGCGGAGCAGAGAGGCAGAATCCCCTCCCTTACCCTGCTGCCCACGCTGTGTGGGCTGCCACTTCTCGTTGCTAACTCATGTCCAGCATTTCATCCACCAGCACCCCGAAGTCCTGCTCTCCATCCCTTCATCCCCAGCCTGTGTTGATATCAAGGGTTGCCCGACCCAGGTGCAGGACCTTGCACTTGGCCTTGTGGAACTTCATGAGGTTCACACAGACCTACCTCTCAAGCCTGTGCGGATCTCTCTACTTCTTTCTCTCTGCTCCTGATGTCCTTGTTGGTGCAATCCAGCCTCAAGTCCTTGATCTCATCATCCAAACCGGTTGGTTTTTTCAGGCTTTTTTACCCCCAAACCCGGATTCTTCCCAGTCTGCCGAGCCCCGGGCCTGGCTCCACTCCACCCCCAGGGCGGGAGCGCGCGTTGCCCGTGGCGCGCCCAGCAGGGGGCGCCGTAAGTAGTGAGCGCGCCGGTTAATCACGGTAACGGGGCGGGGAGGAGCGAGGCCGCGCCGGGACCTTGCGAGGTCGAAGAGGAGGAGGAGGCGGCGGCGGCAGCAGCAGCAGCAGCAGCAGCCGCCACCGCCATGGTGAGCGGGGAGAGTCGGGTGGTGGGTCCCTGACTCGGTTCGGCACCCGGTGAGGTGTGAGACAGGAGGGTCCTGGCATGGCCTGCGCCGTCCCGGCCTTCTGGGACCGAGGCCGGGGCCTTGTCCGGCGGAGGGCGAATGTGGGCCGGGGGCTCTCGAAAGCTTCTCCGGGGCTGTCTGACCGAGCTCGGCCACCGGCGCGGGGCCGAGGCGGGGGGCTGGGCGAGGCCCGTGCGCTACCCCTCTAAACAGGGAGGGGGGGTCACCCTTGTAGGCCTGTTGTCCCCGCAGTGCTTTCCTTGTCACCCACAGTTCAAGAAGACTTAGGGTATTTTCTGCTGGTTCTGTGGATTTATTTCAGCGGCGTGGGGTAGAAATTGTATTTTGCCTTTGCTGTGGGTTTTGCTGAAGGTGCCTGAGCGCTGCTAGAAGTTATCTGGCTAATAGGGGACCTGTTTACTTATTATTTTTTTTTGCCAGAAGTAGTAGAGAAGAAAACTCTTCACTCGCAGCTGGGATTGCTTGAAATCTAGCTGTCTCTGGCATGCATTTTCTGAATCCTCAAGCCTGGACACGATGCTAGCTTTTTACCCCCACCCCAGGAAGGTACCTTAAAATTATGGCTGCTACTGGGTGGTAGATGAAATAGCATCATCTCTGGCTGACTGCCTTTTCCCACTTGGTCATGGGAAGCCCAAAATGCTCAAGTGCTGCTTCCAGTTCCCACTCCGACATGGAGCTGTGCCCAGCCTATGTGTCACCACTTCCATGTGAAGGGACAAAGCAGGGCCTGTGGCACGTCTGTTGGCACGTGTAGCCTGGGACAGCATCGAGAGCTTGCATGGCTTGTGTTACAGTTGCTTTCAGCTGCCGGAATTTAGTTTTTTTGGAACTGAGTAAATACTCTGCACCTTGTGCCATGGTGTGGTCTAGACTGGCCTGGGGTTGCTGGAAGCGTGCTGTGTGGTCAGGCTGTTCTTACCTTAGTGTCTCTGTGCCAAGGCTTTACAGAGAAGATGGCTACTTGCTGCGTCTGGAAGACCTGTGTAAATTTGCTATTTTATTCATTAGATGAGACTAGCTATTGCACAGAGTTCCTGGTTTCTGGAAAGCTAGCAAAATTAGCTGTATACTCAGGAGCTGAAGCTTTCTCTTGAGAAATGCTGATAAATAGCATTTTTCCTAAATTGTGTTTTTACTCTGTTATCTTTCCCATGGCCTTGGCAAAAGGAATTGTGAGGTGCGGGAAATTCTCTTACATAGATGAAAAAAACCAACTTGCTTCTCCCATGTACTGTGCACTTCCATCCCCTTAAGAGTTTTCTGCCTGCTCACTACCCTTAAAAGTCAGAGCTGAATTGCTAATGTGAGCAGGGGAGGGTCTGCTGAGATGACTCTTTGCTCCTTGCCTTTGATTTCTCCAGTTCGTGTTTCCACTGTGTGGTGGTGTTAAGATAAACCTAATCAGAGCATTTATGGTGTGCGTGTAGTTCGACTGGTGTGGTAGTGATCAAAACTGTAGAGCCCATTTCTATGGCAATAAAAAGGTGTAGTTTCAATCTGATCTCCTCTTGCACCAGCTCTTTCCCACCACAGCCCCCAGTGTGCAGCAAGGGTTGTTCCAGAAGGCCTGATGTGTTCAGACTTCGATTTTTTTGGACCTAGAACTATTGCTTTCATTCCCTGCATCCCAGCCATCAAAGACGTTCCCTTTTAAGTGTTAGTAGGCCTTTCTTCTGGAGTATTTAGTACTGAATAATCTTTGTGTAGTGGCTAAATAGCCCTTTACTGGTGAGTGGAGCAACAGGGGCTTTGAAGTATGTTTTAGCACTGTCCTTAGAACATGATGTGTAACTGAGATTTGGATTCTGTTGATTGATACTTTAGTAGCAGGTATGTTGGTCTCTTTGCGGTGGGCTGTGGAGACTGTGATATCATTTTCTTTTTTCTTTTTTTAGGAAAGATTTGTGTTTCCTAGAAATTTGCAGGTGAAAGTCCTACCAAGACAGGATGGTTTCCTTTGCCTCTCCTGGCTCATCAAGATCCATCTGTGCCATGTATCAGGAAGGGCATGTGACTGAGTATCACAGGGGCTGAAGGGTTGATATAGTCTCTGAGGATCCTGCACTGTGGTCAAAATTGCCCAAGAACACGGCCCCCAACGTATAATAGCAGTATTCATTCTCATTGTGCTGAGAGTAGGGGCTTTGCCGGAGGCTTGCATAACCCTGTGAGGAAGCTGTGCCAGGTCTTGGTGCTGCTTTTGTTCGTGGATGCCTGTTCCCAGAACAATTGCTGTGCTATCATCTGCTTTCAGACAGGTCCCGCCAAGACTTTAGGTTCTGATGCTGTGTGTACCTCTGTGTGGTGCTGAGATACTCGCAAAATTTCAAATGAATACCCATTTTGTTCTCCAGAAGGCACGCAGAAAGGACTGTGTGATCCACATCTGAGAGGATGCTTAGTGGAGGAATGAACAAATGTATACAGATTCCCAGCACACAGGGAACCGAGCCCTTCTTTTATCCTAATTATTGTGGATGCCAGGGGAGGACATTTTCTTGTAGAAACTGCACCAGTGACCCACAAAGAGATCCGTGATAGGTTCATGTAGGGCATCCGTTGAGCAAATCCTGTCTCTTTCGAGGTTTGAGATCTGTGCTACCTGGAGCATGCCTAGATGTTTGCACAAACTTTGCTTTTATAAAACAGTTTGTTGTAGTGAGCAAACATGAATGATAGGTGATAACATCTCATGCATGTTTTGGGTTAAATGAAATTTGAAATCGCACCTAATTTTGGAGTCCTTTGGTCTAGTGAAAGGTGTCACTGACCATGGCAGGGGGTTTGGAACAAGATGATTTCTAAGGTCCCTTCCAACCCAAACCATTCTATGATTCTGTTGTAAAACTGCATGTTTTTGGAGCCTTTCACCGTCCTGTTTTCATTTTACATTCCTTCTGTGCAGTGGAAGCTGGGATGCTGCTGCTCTTGCTCCAAGTTGCTGCCTTGTTTGTTTTGTTGCCAGAGCTATATAACTAGCCATTGTCTGGCCACTCCCCTTGAACTCTCAGAGCTGATGGGACAGTATCTGTACATTCTTTTTGCAGAAATGAAAAAGGATAGAAAAAAAGCTTTCAGTATGGCAGTGGTGGAAATAAATGCAAGGCAGAAGAACCTGGTGGTACCAGGGAGCTGTGGTAAGATGAGCATGACCTCAACATGTTTTCATTTCACGTGCCTTGGCCCATACATCAAAAGGTTCACAATCCTCTTGATTTCTGAGAGATTCTGTGTCTGGTATTGCTGGCAGGCCAAACCTTGAGCTATAATTGGGAGCTGACTTACAAATACTCTCTGCCTGGTGCTTGTATCAAGATATTTTGTTCATGTTGTGGGTGACAGGGAGGGGTGGAGAGGAGCAGATTCATGTCTGGGGTGCGAATCAAAACACTGCAGGCACAGACAGCAACCAGCAGCCTCTGAGGCTGGGGTGGCCTTGCTCAATCCTGTTCCCTGGCTGTATGGAGTAGGAAGTTGGCTGGCTGAAGGCTGCGAGTCCTGTACTTTACCTGCGGCTAGGCCAGTTGCACTGGGTAGTTACACTGGTCAGACGTGCCTTTTGTGGCCAGAGCTTGTAGAGACAGCAGGGTGTCAGTTAAGGCGTGGCTAATTGAAATCTTCCTTCTTAGGAGTAGAATAAATGAAGCTTGCTGCGTTGGTGCTGGTGCTGGTTTTGTGTGGTTGATTCTCAGTCAGGAAGCCTTCTCCTGAGTAAAAAACCTTAATGCATAGGAGCATAGGCCTTAATTACTGTGGTAATACCCGTATTTTGTGTGTTACCATAATCAGAGTTGACCTAGGTGGTGCAGTTGCTATGAGCAGTCTCCCTCTGCCAGGTTGTATGAGTGAGGCTGTCTCGTTCATCAGCTCTGCTGAAGTAAGGAGACAAATGCAGACTTCAAGGTTTGGGCATGGGGAGGTGGTCAGAGGGTGTCTATGGTTTGGGAAAATCTGCAGATTCAGGTGAAAGCTGAGGACTTGGTTTGCTCTTAGCAGTTCCTACTCTGAGCCTAAGGCTCATGATATTGCTTAAAATAAACTTGCCTTTAAAAGCAGCTTTTATTCCCTGGCCCACTTTAAAATGCTCTCCTGGGAGAAGGAAGATTCTGCTGAGAAAACCCCTTTTTCTACTATTCCCACAGGTAAACTTTAACAGGGCTTCCATTCTGAAACAAGGAGGCACTTGTAACAAAAGTGTGAGGTCCTCCAGTTTATTGCCTTCCTATTTCTCTCTTTCTCTTTTTTTTTAAAAACACTTATTTGAGCCTTAAATCTCACAGCCAAGGAAATGCTGTTCTGGCAAAACTGCAGAATGTGCTTGCATTAGTTTTGGCATTTTTTCCTCCTCTTTTTTCTGTCATCTGGAACAGAAGAGCATTACTGCAGTTAATTTGTCCTCTTTTGTAGTGGTGTAAGTGCCATCCCTGGAACCAGCTCAGCTAGCTAATGGCTTTTAGAAATAAAGTACTAAGGATGTATTCCTAATCTGTGAAGCTAAAAATTCAATATAAACTGCTGGAGTTGTTGAGTGCATTAATATCGGTACAAATGAACGCTGCAAGTCTTAATGATAGCAATTAGTATTTTATCTGATACCTGGGTCTCTCTTAATGCTATGAGAATTAACAGCAAATCCTCCAGTGGAGATTTTTCTCCCATGCTTTTTAGTGTGCTTATAAGTTGGGCTTTTAAACTACTTCTGAAATAATCCTGTGTCTTGTGAAGCTTTTGTTGAGGGAAGCTTCTCTTAAGGAAATAAACCCATCTTATCTACTCTGCTATAATGGGAAGAGAAACTTTTTTTTTTTTGATGGCTTCACAAATAAGCAGGTTTTTGTCTTGCATGAAATTCTGTCCTGTAGATAGGCTTAAAATCAGGCCACTTTGCTGTCTTCAGCCCAGCCAGGGAAGCTGTAATAGCAGGGGTGAATGAATGCTCTAATCCTGCAAAGCTGGAAGTGCATCCCATCTTATTCCATGTGACAGCTGCTCTTTTGGCTGAGGTTGACTGGGGGGGGAGAGGGCGGAAATCGACCTGTTTCTGACTGTGCTATGAGCACCTTCTCCAGGGCTGCAGGGGAAGGGATTCAAGTGGCTTGGCTGAACAAAGGCTGTTTATGGCCTCTGCCTCCTCCATACAAATGAGGAAGCAGTGTTGGGCAGTGAGGCTTAGATCACATGGTGCTGGGTGTAATAAAAACAGGGTACATTTGAAAGCAACCTTCTAAATGCCCTCTAGTTTCTCTAGGATTAAGTTAGTCATTCAGAAAGCAGAGGTCTCTCGTATCTGACTGGATACTTTGGGGCGCAGATGCTGTAGAAACATGAGTGCGTAGTTAGCCGGGGAGCTGAGAAATTGTATTTCATTGCTAACTCATCTTTCATGCCAGTTTTCACTGGGTTTTTTTAATCCTTCGTTTTAGTATCCTCTTGAATTGATCAGTCTCATCCTTCAAACTTTAAGTGTGAAATAGTTGAAGAAGGTGAGAAATACAGAGAAAACTTTACCCTGTCAAACTGTATTCAAAAGCAGTAAGAAGAGTGTGGCCAACAGCAGGTCAAGGGAGGTTCTCCTCCCCTCTACTCTGCCCTACTGAGGTAATGTCTAGAGTATTGTGCCCAGTTTTGGGCTCCCCAGTTCAAGAGAGAGGCCAGCAGAGGCTATGAAGATGCTGAAGAGACTGGAACATCTTTGTGCTGAGGAAAGGCTGAGAGACCTGGGGCTGTATAGCCTGGAGAAGAGAAGACTGAGAGGGATCTGATCAATGCTCATCAATACCTAAAGGGCAGGAGTCAAGAGGATGGGGTCAGATTCTTTTCAGTGGTGCCCAGCAACAGGACAAAGGGTAATGGGCACAAACTGGGACCCAGGAGGTCCTGTCTGAACAGGAGGAACCCAGGCTATGGGGAAGATTAAGGAACTGGAACATCTCTGGGATGAGGAAAGGCTGAGAGATCTGGGGCTGTTTAGCCTGGAGAAGAGAAGATTGAGAGGGGATCTGATCAATGCTTATCGATAGCTAAAGGGGAGGAGTCAAGAGGAGGGGGCAAGATTCTTTTCAGTGGTGCCCAGTGACAGGACGAGGGGCAGTGGACACAAACTGGAACCCAGGAAGTTCCATCTTGAACAGAAGAAAACTTTTTTCCTGTGAGGGTGCCAGAGCCTGGTCCAGGCTGCTGAGAGAGGTTGTGGAGTCTCCTTCTCTGGAAAGATTCCAAACCCGCCTGGACACAATCCTGGACAACCTGCTCTGGGTGACCCTGCTGGAACAGGGGTGTTGGATGAGATGGTCTCCAGAGGTCCCTTCCACCCCCTACCATTCTGGGATTCTTTGTGGAGTGATCTGAGATTGTTTTTTAAAGCAAGAAAGGGAAAGAAATTCTTCAATGGCTTAGAATTAACATTCTGAAAATTTCTTATTTGTTTAAAGCTTGGATGTACCATTGAGTTACTGTATCTCAGTGCTGTTATGCATGCTTCTAGCTTGTGGTAAACTTAGGGTAGAGTATTTTGTCTTGCATCTTAGTAAAGGAAAGATAAGTGGAAGCAGAAGCACAGTGCTTTGTACGTGCAGTAGGCGAAGAGCAGGAATGTGGATCTTGCTCATTCATCTGTCAAGTCTTTATTATGCACTGGAGCCTTTTTTGCTGCTAGCGTGTCTGAGAACACACTTGGGTTTACTGTGTGTCATGCATCGCAGATGTCCCGTCTGCATTTTGCTTGGGATCACCTAAAGTTCAGAGTCTAGCAGCCTAAGTTTGCAGACCAGAGCACTGGTTTGGAAGAGGGGACAGGATGGTCTCTCCGGTGGGTTTGCTTATCCCTGTGATAGGATGCAAGATGTGCAACTGGTTTTGATTGAGTCTAGAAGAACTGACTTATTTTTTCCTCCCGTCACAGCAGATAGCCCATATGCTACAGAATGTAGTTTCAGTGGGGAGTGTGAGTTGAGAACAAAATGTGCAGTCAGCTAGGGTCTTCTACCCAGAGCTTTCTCCAAGAGTGAGATCAGTCTCTTGCCAGATTTATTTCTTTTATTTTAACTTGGCCATTGAGTTAAGTGACTTCTGTCTAGAAGGTCGTGTTCTGTTTTGATTTGGGGCTTATAGCTTTCAGCATCCTCCATCTTTGGGGGGGGGGGGGGGGGNNNNGGGGGGGAGGGAGGGGGAAGGAACAGCAGTATTTTCTTGTCATCGGTTGAGAACAGCTACTGAGACACCAGCACATTAGTGGCTCTGTTTCCAGCCTTTAAGTGCAGTTCCAGAACTGAATGATACCCTGGCATTATGTCCTAGGCAGGGAACCGAAGTCATTGTTTGTTGGTTAAACATTTCTTTCCAGGCATTCTTCAGAGAAGATTGTGCAAACTTGATGAAACTTAAGTACCACCTCTGGTTAGTTAAAAAGCTAGCTCTGCCCTTAAATTCTAGGGTTCAATCAGCTTTGTGGTGGCTGGATTGAATGACTGGACTTTAGTTGGGACACTGCCTAATTGCAGTGATTTATGTGGCTGCCTTGTTTTCAAGGCTGGTGTATTTTTAAAGTGTCCTTTTCCAAAAGGATGGGTGCTAATTTGACTTCTCATAGGTGAGTGCTGCCCCATACGAGGAGACCTGGTTTTGCCCAATTCAGTCTGTCCCCCTTCAGTCTGTGC
The DNA here is from genome assembly GCA_013401335.1 of Brachypteracias leptosomus. Classification (NCBI taxonomy): domain Eukaryota; kingdom Metazoa; phylum Chordata; class Aves; order Coraciiformes; family Brachypteraciidae; genus Brachypteracias; species Brachypteracias leptosomus. The sequence continues at coordinate 302,011 of VYZX01027063.1, forward strand.
TTGGACATTGTAATATTTGTCCTCTGTGATCGGTTGACACTATTGTTCTGTTGGATTTTTTTAGCTTTATGTTTGGGTTCATAAATATTTAACTCTCTGCCGTTATATGCATTTTACTACTTTTCCAAAGCATTAGTGTTGCTTTTTGGTAAGAAATCCTACTTTCCTGAAAAAAAAGTGAAGTAAAATGTACACGCTTTTGTCTGTAACATGCAACAAACCCCCCAAAGACTTACTTTTGGTCATAGCTCCTAACAAGATGTGGTTATCTGGATTATTATTCTTCTCTCTAGAAACCTTTTCTCAGAGAATTGTACTGAAGACCTCTGTTTTGGGGGAAATGGCCTGTTTCCCTTGTGCACATCTGATTTTCCCCACTCCGTTCTTCACAGGTTGTTGAAGAGAGTGTGCTTTGAAGCTATTGATTAGGTATTTGGGCTCTGTCCTGACAGTAGTTGCCATTTGGACATTGTAATTGTTATTGCATCACATTTTTATTTATTTATTTTTAAATTTTGGCAGCGGCACTGTTTGTCTCTTCCACCCTAATGGAACATACTAATTAGATCTTAGATGCATACTAATTAGATGCTGAGTATCATAGAATGGCTTAGGTTGGAAGGGACCCCTAGAGATCATCTAGTCCAACCTCCCTGCCATGGGCAGGGAGGCCTCTCAACCAGACCAGCTTGCTTAAGGCCTCATCCAACCTGGCCTTGAACACCTCTAGGGAGGGGCCATCCACAACCTCTCTGGGCAATCTATTCCAGAGTCTTGCCACCTTTGCACTGAAGAACTTTTCATAAGATCTAGCCTAAACCTACTCTCCTTCAGTTTAAAACCATTTCCCCTTGTCCTGTCGTTGGACACTCTCATGATGAGTCTCTCACCAGCCTTCCTGTATGCTCCCTTCAGGTATTGGAAGGCAGTTATAAGGTCCCCCCGGAGCCTTTTCTTCTTCAGGCTGAACAACACCAGTGCTTTCAACCTAATCTCATAGCAGAGATGTTCCAACCCCTGGATCATTCTTGTGGCCCTCCTCTGGACCCACCTTTTATGGTGGGGACAGCAGAACTGAATGCAGTATTCCAGGTGGAAGGAGTACTTGCATCTTCTTAAAAAATCCAGCTCTAGGTAATTAATAGGCCTGTTTTGGTAGTACCTGCTGATGGTGGCCCCTTTCTGATGGGTGTATTGTAGTAGTTCTGTCTAATAATTCCTTTGAAAAAAAAAATTCACGCAGTTGGTTCTCTTGGGCCATAGTAAGATCTGGTGATGAGTCTTGGGACTGTGCAGCATGCAGATCTTAGTCATGTGCCCTTGGCACTTCTCTCTGAATATTTGAAGTGTCTCAAGATGCATTTATTTATCAGTGGCTCTTGACTGGAAATGAATACTAACTATCTGGGGAACTATGGGCCTGTCAGCCTGACCTCAGTACAGGGGAAGGTTATGGAGAGGTTCATCTTGGATGTGCACACATGGCAAGTGCAGGACAACCAGGGAATCAGGCCTAGCCAGCGTGGGTTCATGAAGGGCAGGTCCTGTTTGACCAACCTGATCTCTTTCCATGACCAGGTGACCCGCCTAGTGGATGAGGGCAATGCGGTTGATGTTGTTTACCTGGACTTCAGTAAGGCATTTGACACCATCTTCCACATCATCCTGTTGAACAAGCTGGCAGCTCATGGCATAGACAGGTGGACTCTTCGCTGGGTTAAAAACTGGCTGGATGGCCAAGCCCAGACAGTTGTGGTGAATGGAGTTAAATCCAGCTGGTGGCCGGTCATAAGCGGGGTCCCCCAGGGCTCAGTTCTGGGGCCAGTCTTGTTTAATGTCTTTATNTGGATTGAATGACTGGACTTTAGTTGGGACACTGCCTAATTGCAGTGATTTATGTGGCTGCCTTGTTTTCAAGGCTGGTGTATTTTTAAAGTGTCCTTTTCCAAAAGGATGGGTGCTAATTTGACTTCTCATAGGTGAGTGCTGCCCCATACGAGGAGACCTGGTTTTGCCCAATTCAGTCTGTCCCCCTTCAGTCTGTGCTTGGACATTGTAATATTTGTCCTCTGTGATCGGTTGACACTATTGTTCTGTTGGATTTTTTTAGCTTTATGTTTGGGTTCATAAATATTTAACTCTCTGCCGTTATATGCATTTTACTACTTTTCCAAAGCATTAGTGTTGCTTTTTGGTAAGAAATCCTACTTTCCTGAAAAAAAAGTGAAGTAAAATGTACACGCTTTTGTCTGTAACATGCAACAAACCCCCCAAAGACTTACTTTTGGTCATAGCTCCTAACAAGATGTGGTTATCTGGATTATTATTCTTCTCTCTAGAAACCTTTTCTCAGAGAATTGTACTGAAGACCTCTGTTTTGGGGGAAATGGCCTGTTTCCCTTGTGCACATCTGATTTTCCCCACTCCGTTCTTCACAGGTTGTTGAAGAGAGTGTGCTTTGAAGCTATTGATTAGGTATTTGGGCTCTGTCCTGACAGTAGTTGCCATTTGGACATTGTAATTGTTATTGCATCACATTTTTATTTATTTATTTTTAAATTTTGGCAGCGGCACTGTTTGTCTCTTCCACCCTAATGGAACATACTAATTAGATCTTAGATGCATACTAATTAGATGCTGAGTATCATAGAATGGCTTAGGTTGGAAGGGACCCCTAGAGATCATCTAGTCCAACCTCCCTGCCATGGGCAGGGAGGCCTCTCAACCAGACCAGCTTGCTTAAGGCCTCATCCAACCTGGCCTTGAACACCTCTAGGGAGGGGCCATCCCCAACCTCTCTGGGCAATCTATTCCAGAGTCTTGCCACCTTTGCACTGAAGAACTTTTCATAAGATCTAGCCTAAACCTACTCTCCTTCAGTTTAAAACCATTTCCCCTTGTCCTGTCGTTGGACACTCTCATGATGAGTCTCTCACCAGCCTTCCTGTATGCTCCCTTCAGGTATTGGAAGGCAGTTATAAGGTCCCCCCGGAGCCTTTTCTTCTTCAGGCTGAACAACACCAGTGCTTTCAACCTAATCTCATAGCAGAGATGTTCCAACCCCTGGATCATTCTTGTGGCCCTCCTCTGGACCCACCTTTTATGGTGGGGACAGCAGAACTGAATGCAGTATTCCAGGTGGAAGGAGTACTTGCATCTTCTTAAAAAATCCAGCTCTAGGTAATTAATAGGCCTGTTTTGGTAGTACCTGCTGATGGTGGCCCCTTTCTGATGGGTGTATTGTAGTAGTTCTGTCTAATAATTCCTTTGAAAAAAAAAATTCACGCAGTTGGTTCTCTTGGGCCATAGTAAGATCTGGTGATGAGTCTTGGGACTGTGCAGCATGCAGATCTTAGTCATGTGCCCTTGGCACTTCTCTCTGAATATTTGAAGTGTCTCAAGATGCATTTATTTATCAGTGGCTCTTGACTGGAAATGAATACTAACTATCTGGGGAACTATGGGCCTGTCAGCCTGACCTCAGTACAGGGGAAGGTTATGGAGAGGTTCATCTTGGATGTGCACACATGGCAAGTGCAGGACAACCAGGGAATCAGGCCTAGCCAGCGTGGGTTCATGAAGGGCAGGTCCTGTTTGACCAACCTGATCTCTTTCCATGACCAGGTGACCCGCCTAGTGGATGAGGGCAATGCGGTTGATGTTGTTTACCTGGACTTCAGTAAGGCATTTGACACCATCTTCCACATCATCCTGTTGAACAAGCTGGCAGCTCANTGCCACAGTATACGAAGGACGTTGAGGTGCTGGAGCAAGTGCAGAGAAGAGCAGTGAAGCTGGTGGGAGGCCTGGAGAATGTCTTATGAGAAGCACCTGAAGGAACTGGGATTGTTTAGCTTGGAGAAGAGGAGGCTTAGAGGAGACCTTATTGCTCTCTACAACTACCTAAAAGGAGGTTGTAGTGAGGCTGGTGTTGATCTCTTCTCCCAAGTAACTAATGACAGCACAAGAGGCCTCAAGTTGCGCCAGGGGTGGGTTAGATTAGACTTTGGGAAGAAGTTCTTTACTGAAAGAGTGGTTAGGCATTTGAACAGACTGCCGAGGGAGGTGGTGGAGTCACCATCCATGGAGGTGCTCAAAAAATGAGTAGACGTCGCGCTTTGAGATGTGGTCCAGGGATCAGGGAGATGTTGGACAAAGGTTGGACTTGATGATCCTAGAGGTCCTTTCCAACCTAAATGATTCTGTGATTCTATCTCCTACCTGTTCACAGGAATAAAGGAGAGCGTGGGGTCCATGTACTGCAAAACTCCTTGTTAATCGACAATAGATTCACAGACTTTTTGATGCCCTATTTGTATGCATTTAAACTTTTTCTCAATGTCATTCTCCTTTGCACAGGATGCTATTATTCCCTACAAGGAAATCCTCCAGATGTACTGGGAGAAAGTAACGGGCTTTGTGAATGCCCAGTGCGATGGACTTGAGCCCTGGCAACTGGTTGGGTTGACGTTTTCTTCTACACTTATAGGTGTATGGCTGCACGGCTTCCTCTTCCAGTCTGAGAGTAAGTATTCAAGAGTGAGGATTTTCTTACCTTTAGGGGGAAGGGAGAGGGGACACAGCTCTCCTGGAGTAGTGGAAGGAAAGAGGACCCAAACACTTAGACTTTCTGCTGCCAGCTAGTATCAAAAAAACGCTCTTCCAAATTAAGGTCAAGGCCTGTCTGATCAATGGAACACCTCCATTCCTTCAGAGGGTGTGCCAGGCCAGCGTGGAATGTGTCTACATCTCCTTCCCTTCTTCTCATCTCCATCTTGCTTTTGGCTAAACCATTTACTTGTCACAACACTCTCCTACTTAAAACCTGGAGAAATTTTATCTGAGAGCTGGCTTCTTGTGAACTTAGTCACTGACGTGAAGTATCTGGGTAACTCTTGCTCTAGATTGTTTCCTGTCCTGCTGGGGGAGGAGTCGTGGTTTTGATTTGATGTTGAAGGCATGTTTCATCCTCAGGATGTTCAAGATAATTGCATATGATGGTGTTGTGTGGATTTTTTTTTTCTTCTTCCTGTTTTGAGTGGTTTCTGATATTGGCAGCTCTTCAGTGGTACCTCTTTTCATGAACCTGCAGTTTTCTCTGTTCAGACATAACTACCTTGCCCTCAGAGGAGGATGCGGTGCTTTTCAGTTCCCACAGGACCACTGCAGTGGCAGTTTGTTAAAAATAACCAAGTTTTTAATTTGATGCTTACTTCTGTGTCTCTCGGCCTTTTTTCTTTTTAAAGATGGGTGTAGCTGAATAGTGGGAGCATCTATGGAAGGAACAAAATGATATGAGGCTTTTGCGCAGTCCAGGGTCACATTAACTTCTTGGCTATTATTTGTACTGTTGCACAGTATTTTTTTTATTTAAGTATTGACTGGCTGTTCTGAGATCCAGTTAGATTGTCTGAATTTTTCAGGTGTTTGTGGTCTTCTTTCACTGTGGAATTTATTAGTAAACCAGTGTGCACACTGAAACGTGCAATAAAAATGTTACTGTCTGAGAATTTGCTACAGAATGTGCAAAACTGAAGTTCCTGTCCTTACGAAGCTTTCCAAAATATATATGAAATGGAGGGGGGGTGTAGATAGAATTGCAAAGTCATGAAATGGTTGATTTTTGAGGTTTGTTTTGTTTTTTCTGTGGTGTAACACCAAGAAATAACAAAACAGACTTAAAAAATCAACCATTTTATGTGTCCTGCAACTGCTGGTTGAAATGTGTGTAGCACTCAAAAGCATTTTTGGTGACTATAAAGCATCTGTCACCCTGGGAGTGACCTCAGGAGTTTTCTGGTGTGTGTCACCAGCAGCTTCTCTCATTTCAATATTCAGGCTGTGGTGGAATTTCTGCTCTTCCCTCTGTCCATCCCTTCCCCTGAATCACCTCCAGTTGCATCACTTGCTTCCTGTGTTGGATGGGCAGATACCAGATGAATCCTTGTCACATTATGACTGAACTATTTCCTCCTTCGGTCTGGAAGTCTGTTTTACATTGCTGAGTATTTTTGCAGTCTAGTACTATGCTGATTGGAAGAGGCAGAAAATAATTCCAAAAAGTATTTTGCATTTTTGCTGGAGACAAATTTAGCAAATTCTAAAACCCCTCTCCTGTAAAATTCCACATGTGGGTGCAAATTCCCTTGTAAGTCAAATTATTGATTCCCATAGATGGCTACTGTTCTGCAAGCTAGCTGTTGCTGTAGCACTTCTGAACCTTGCTCTTTGATAAGTGTTTCTGTCTCACTGTGTCCCCTTGGTCGATTGGATCAGAAATCCTGAGCCTGTAGCAGAAGTATTGGGTTTTGAGACCCTTCTTTTTTTGTTTCTTGAGTTACTTCTCATGGAACTACTGAAGAGAGTCCAGCAGAGGCTATGAAGATGGCTAAGGGACTGGAACATCTCTGGAAAGAGGAAAGGCTGAGAGATCTGGGGCTGTTTAGCCTGGAGAAGAGAAGACTGAGAGGGGATCTGATCAATGCTCATCAATAGCTAAAGGGCAGGAGTCAAGAGGATGGGGCCAGATTCTTTTCAGTGGTGCCCAGTGACAGGACAAGGGGCAATGGGTGCAAACTGGAACCCAGGAGGTTCCCTCTAAACAGGAAGAAAAACCTCTTTCCTGTGAGGGTGCCAGAGCCTGGTCCAGGCTGCTGAGAGAGGTTGTGGAGTCTCCTTCTCTGGAAAGATTCCAAACCCGCCTGGACACAATCCTGGACAACCTGCTCTGGGTGACCCTGCTGGAACAGGGATGTTGGATGAGATGGTCTCCAGAGGTCCCTTCCACCCCCTACCATCCTGGGATTCTGTGATCCTTAGGTTAATTTCTGACTTTTGTCTTTCAGGTTTAACATCCAGAATTAAAAAACAATTCTTTAAACTACTGAGAAAAATGCCATTTGTCGGGGCTATAGTGAGTATTTGAACAATTTTTCTTAATATTACCCCAGGTCCTTGTTTCATCCTGTGTAGCTTTCTTGGAGAACTTAGAGTTCTGTTCATCTCTATTGTCATGTTACTGTGATGACAATTATCCAAGGGTCTAGTTCTGGAAGGTCTTCTGCTGCCACCTGGTTTAATGAAAAATATTTCTACCTTGTCTTTTTGTCATAGTATCATGCATAAAATGGAGGTGCTATCTTTTTTTCTTTTAATTAAGAGTGTGGAGTACCATGTCCTTGTTATTAGATTTTATTTTTAGAAAATACTTTTATTTATGGAAGGTGGGGGACAGGATTGAACTGAAGTTGTTCTTCTGGAACATTGTTGTGTTCTTGAGCAAGCATGAGATAGCCAGGGGTTTGTTGTGCAACGTGGAAGGATAATTCTTTTTAATCAGGTAATTGACTCTGATTAGTGTAGAGCTCAGATGACTGTTAGCAATAGTTAGTGTTAGTGCAAAGTCATTGGAACTTTGTGTAATCGTTAAAATGAGACAGGCTTTAGTGTTTGGGAGTTGGGTTGGTTTGTTGGGTGTTTTTTTGCATAAAAACTTAATGTCAACTTCTTTTAGCATGTTAATGATTTAATGATTTAGAAATACACAGCTTCGTTTATTTTACTTGGTAAATGATGGTATCATACTTGATTGCACTTCTTTCTGGATGATTTGTTGGCATATTTACACATACACAGGTCCGTTATAGGTAATTTTATCAAATAAGAGTAGCAAAGAGGAGCTTTTCCTTTTTGCTGTGAACATGGAAGTGGTTCTCAAGTTTCTCTGCCAGCCCTCTGGAAGGAGAAGCCCTCTGGAGGCCCTCGCCTTTTATGTTATGTTAAGTGCCCCAGCTTTTACCTTCTGACTTGAGTAGCCCTTGATCAGGTGAATTAATATTTTGTCCTCTTCTGCTTATATATATTTTTCTGTCTGTTAGAGAAGGGCACCTCCTGAGCCCCTTGTATACAATCCCTGTTTTGTCCAGGCTTATCTTCTCATGTTAAACCCTCCTGTGCCAGAGGACTCCTGATGTGTCCTATCTGTGTGCTCTTCCTGCTCTTTGGTAGGCTGATACCTGATAACCTATCAGTTCCTTACAGGAGGCCTTTGAGGCATTCCAATGTCCAAAAGTCTTTAAAGCTGACGATATCCCAACACCTGTGTTGCCTGGAGGAAGAGTCTCTCCTTTGGAATGTGTTGTGAGAAGAAATCTGGGCCTCCTGAATATCAGATGTGGGTGGGAAAAATGAAATCTGGCTTTGTCTATAGTGGAGATTTCTTTATTGTTTCTCTCTATTTTCATGAGTTTCTAAACTGTGGATGGTGGCAGAGGAGGAGGTACAAAATAGAAGATACTACAAGGTACTGCATCTGAAGACTTCTACAAATTAAAAACTGTTACTTAAAAAGCTTTAGTGGATAAAAAAGCAGTAATTTTGCCTTGAGCTTTTTCTCAAGCATTAAGGAAGGATCTCAAAGCTCCCACTGCTCATCGATACCCAGTATAGAGCATACTCTGTCTGAACATGGCAGTGGTGGCATCTGCTATTCAGTGAAATGCAGGCTAGCAGTAGCCCAAGTGCCACTCTACAATTGCATGTACTGGTTACTTGTCATGCTTTTGGTCTGTACCTTTCCCACAGGAAATTCCCAGTGTGGTTCAGAGACCAGCGTATGCCAGTTCACTGTTCCAGGCAGCTGTTTTTGGAGGAAGAGGCTGGTAGGAAGGAGGAGTTGAACTGTGTGGCTGTGAACTCTTCTGCTCCATAGCATGGATGTATCTAGTGAAATCAATCTTCTGTGCTCTCAACAATTATTTGTAACATGACCAGTGCCATTGTCGATAGGTTTTTCCTTTCTTTTTAGATTCAAAAGAAGATTGATGAAGCCTTGAATGATATCACTTCCAGTTTATCCTTCCTGAAAGATGAAAAGGATTATATCAAAGCACTGCCGGAGCAAGGCCTGAGCCATCCTGAAGTACTGGAGAAGATGAAAGAGTACAGCTCAAAAGGTATGAATGTGAGTCTGTACTGTACTGAGATGGGTCTGTTTTGCAGACCTGACATTCAACTTACTCTCTTAAATGAGTTCTAATGATTCCTGCTTGTGGCATTTTAAATTGTTCTTCCCTGATGCTCTTTGCTTGCAAATCTTTGTCTGTTTTCCTTCTGGAAGTGGCTAAGATCAGTATTCATGACTTGTAATTTGAGTATTTGTGTTGAAATTCTGTTCCTTCCTCAAGAATTGAAGATTGATCATGGAAGAGCTGAGGAGATTGAAATAAGAAGTTGCTTGAATGTGGTGTTGATGACATTTTTGAGCAGTTGCCTTGATCCTCAACTTTTACTAGAACTGTATTTTCTGTGAAGCCCTGGGGAATACTCATAATAAACCTCTCAAACTTCCAAGCAGGATTTTTAGGGAATTTCCAAGACTCTCTCTCTTAATTGAAGTCATAATGGTTAGAAAATGCCTTTTAAGAAACTAAAAACCCTTGAAAAATGCCATTTAAGGAAGGCAAAGTCATGAAGTTCTCCTGGCTTTGAGTCCACATGAGCAGTGTCCGAAACATTATTGAATTGCCTCGCTCATGTAAATATCTCACCCTGATTTGTGTACCTATTGCTGCTAATATGGGTGACTTGCTGTCCAGAGGAGAAGATGCCCTGCTCCTATCTTGAATTTGGGAAATGCCTTGAATTTTCTGCTAGAACAGCTCATCTACTCCAAATTCAGACACAGTTTTGCTGTCAAGTATCCTATAACAACTTCCTTCTTTTCTACTTTTATGTATTTCTTAATGTAGCTTCTGTTTTTTTTCCTCAAATGATTTGCTCCTTCCCTTCCCTTTTGCTCCTTCCCTTCCCTGCACAGGTACACTCCCTGTTCAAAGCTGCTTGTAAATGAGGGTTAGGTTGTGACTATGTTCACCACCTATATGCTGGTGAAGGTAGGTGAAATTTGAGGCACTGGCACTGTCAGCTTTGGCAATACAAGTTTGGCCTTTCCATCGCTTCTCAGCTTACTGTGGTGGCGGGTGTGTTCTTTGAAAGTGGCTCTAACTTCAGCCACTTTAGAGCTCAGTTGGTTGGACAACAGTTTGGGGAGCCCAAGCTGTAAGTGGATTACAGATTAATGTAACTGCTTGCTGCAGCTTGGTGTTTATATGCTGACTCTTTAGTCACCATTTACTTGCAGCTTGCTAAGTTCATGGGATATATGATACCAGAGGCTTAGCGTCACACACAGCTCTCACTGTGACACACAAAAATACTGCTGGTTCCTCAGCAGTGAAATCTCAAAAGCTGACTCCCCATCTGCAGAGCTGCTGAGGGGCCCTTCTCTATACACCTCCATGTGCTCTCTGAGGATGGCTGTGTTTGCAAGCAGTGTACTCGTCCTTCTTTTTCAGGAGATGTACGTTGGCAGGATGGCAAAGTCTCTGGGACTGTCTACAGTGGGGAGGAGAAGCTCATCCATCTGTTAGTGAAGGTAAAGTGCAAGCTGTTTAGCTTTGCATCTTTGCAGTGTCTTCAGGGTGACCAGAAACCCTGCAACACTGTGCTGGCATCTTTCAAAACAAATAGGAAAGATCCAAAACTTAAGACTGCCCAATGCTGAAGACAGAGCCTGGGGTAAATGTAGGTGGAATGGGAATTAGCAGTAAAGCAGGCCAAGTGTCTGTGCCTATGAAAACACGCTGTTGGGATAACTAGGGTCCAGTTGGATGAGATGGTGTTTTGAGTAAGGAAGTAAGGAGATGGTTACAAGTGAACTGGAAACTGGTACCGACCTTCTAATTCAGGCAATGGCAAGAAGCATAAAATTTCCATAGAGCTTCAGCAAGTCCCTGACGTTTGTGCCTTTGCCGTAGGCTGGAGTGAAAGCATCCCTGGCAGTCCTGCTACTGGGAGGCTGCAGGACCAGCTTCACTAAGCAAAACTGAATGCCTCTTGGTTTAAGCAAAACAAAAGTCTGTCAAATGTTTTTTGGTGTTAGTGTGTGGTCCAGATCGTACAACAACGGAGCACAGGCATGCTTCACTGGTGCCTTTGTTAGGTCTTTTTACCTGCTCAAGAACTTTTCCCTTTTGAGGAGGTTGGAAAATAACCTAAATGGCCCAAAGCTCTAGTTTCAAATATATCTATTTCCAGAGGTTTTTTGCTAGAAAGAGAAGTCCAGCCTTGCTCCTAGGAACAGCTTTTATAACAGCTGTAACTAGCTCGGTTTGGTGGTTGCTACTGCTGTTTTTTCTGTCCATTGACATTTTCTTTGCCACTTCGGGGGAAACATATAGCTCAGAGCAGCCTTTCTAGAGAGACCTCAGCTTGGACTGAGTGTTGTGGAAACATTCCCTCTGTGCTGATTATTCGCAGGTTTATTCTTCTCTCTTTCTTTTGACATCCCTGTCATTGCTTTTTGATCTTGACTGCAGGAGGTCAGAACTGGCCTGTTCCAGCCTTATCCTGTGAGTCCACGGTTACAGAACGAGCATGGCCACTTTTGTGGTGGTGGGGGGTGGTATTTGTGCTTTTCTAGCTGCTTAATAGTCAACTTGAAAACTGGTTCTGCCAAGTAAGTTTTTTTTGACTGTTTTGTGTAAAGCACTTGTAGGGTGGATATTGTATTCTTTTTAAAAACAGCTAAGTGATTAAACCTGTTTTTACCACAAGATTGCTATGTTAGAGAATCACTCCAGAGGCCAGAATGCCCTAGAAAAACAAACAATTTTATTTTTTCTTCTACCCCTCAGTTCTAGCTTCCTAGCTGGTGGTATTTACTTGAAGCAGAAGTTGAGTCCAGAGAGATCTGCAGTATTGTTAATGGCTAAATGTAGCTCATTTGCTTATGCAATGCATATGGTGAGCTTTCAAACCTGCACAGATAATGCAGTGCTTTGACTGCAAGGCTAACTTTGTTTACATTTTCTGAAGGTATATGAAGAATTTGCCTGGAGTAATCCTCTCCATCCAGATATATTCCCTGGTTTGAGGAAGATGGAAGCGGAAGTAGTGAGGATTGCCTGTACACTCTTCAACGGGGGCCCCAACTCCTGCGGTGCTGTAAGTAGCCTGTCTTCAAGTGTCTCCTGAACAGTCTGGATATTTCTGATATTTCTGCAAACGTACCTTCTGCTGTCCAACAGTGACCAAGGTCAAGCTCATTCTGATATCTGCTATTCCAGTGGACCTGCATGGAAGACGGTTGCTGATTACTCTTTTTGGTGAACCCTTATAAAATACAATTTAACTCAGGGAAATAGTTCTGTAGACAAGACCCTTTACTGCAGCGTTTTTTCCCCACTCTTAAATGCTACAGGCTTGATGACAGTTGGAAAAGAGAACCAGTGTAATGTAGCCTGGCTGTTTGGCAGTGGGGCATGGTGAACAGCAGCAGCATCACTTGAAGTAGCTCCCCTCAGTTTTAATCTCTGAACTGGAAAGCTGTGAGCATGCCAGAATGCTGAGATTGAGGACGAGGCCAGCTGGCTGGCTAGTCACCAGCAAGCAGATCCAAGTGTCAGTGGTCAAGCAGACTTGGCATGTATTATCATCTATCCAGCTGGAAAGCTTTCCAGGCTTATGTGGCCTTCCAATGTACTACGCTGGAAAGTAGTTGTAAAGCCTTGATAGATTTCCTAGTGAGAGTCCAGATGTGTGTTCTTAAACTGAGGCTTTCAGAGTTGATCAAAGAACAAGATAGGAAGTTGCTGGAAGAGTGTCCAAAGAAGTGCAACAAAGCTGGTGAAGAGTCTAGAGCACAAGTTTTGTGAGGAGTGGCTGAGGGACCTGGGGTTGTTGAGCTTGTAGAAAAGCAGGCTTGGGGGAGACCTTGCTCTCAACAACTCCCCGGAAAGAAGTTGGAGCCATGTGGGGGTTGGTCTGTTCTCCCAGGGAACAAGTAATAGGACAAGAGGAAATGGCTTCAAGTTACACCAGGGGAGGTTCAGATTGGACATTGGAAAAAATGTCTTACCTGAAGGGGTTGTGAAGGCCTGGTCCAGGCTGCACAGGGCAGTGGTGGAGTCCACATCCCTAGAGGGGTTTGAAAGTCTTGTAGTTGTGATGCTGAGGGACATGGTTTAGTGGTGATCTGGCAGTGCTGGGTTAACAGTTAGACTTGATGACCTTTAAGGACTCTTCCAACCAAATGGATGCTATGATTCTATGGTGAATTATTGTTAATAATGGCTTCATGTACTCCTCTCTCTTACTTTACTTTTTTGATAAGGATCCTGAGTTCCTTAAACCAGATTCTCTCCCTGTTTACATGGAGTGTGGGACAACAAAGTCTCATCTCCTAGCACAGCGGTCAGATGCAGCTGGGATGCAAACAAGCTGCTTAATAACTTGCAAAGAAGTAGATCCATTTTTGAGCAGAATCCAGATGAGATTTTTTCAGAGGCTGGATGTGAGATGGTGGTTGTCTGTGTAAATGTGCTAGGGAGGGAGAAGGCCAGCAAAGGCTGCAGATCTATATGGGAAGGCAGCGTTGACACGAGCTTATGAGGTGAACTGGCCTTGAATGGGCTTAATCTGACAGTTGGAAGCTTGCTTGTGTTTAGGAGGCAATCACTGGGGTAGCCTTATAGTAGGTGTAGTTGAGACCAAACTCCGACTGAATTAAAGGTGAAACTGGACTGTGCAATGTCAGGGAGTATAAAACGTGATTGCCTTTGATAACGGGTTTGCACCCTATGACCTGCCTTATCTTCTTGGGACTGTATTTTTTGTGCCACCTTCAAGTTTAGAGTAGGAACATGCCTTTCTGGTTATAAAAAACATTTAACTTCATCTCCTTCTGGGTTTGTGGTGCTGAGCATGCTGATGAGATCTTCCCTGAAGATATTAAATGGAAAGATTATCAAGCACTGGAACAGGCTGCCAGGGTAGTGGTTGAATCACCATCCCTGGATGTGTTTAAAAGTTATATAGATGTGGTGGTTAGGGGCATGGTTTAGCAGTGGACTTCGTAGAATTATGCTAATGGTTTGACATGAGGATCTTAAAGGTCTTTTCCAACCTAAATGATTCTATGATTCTCTGGAATGGGGAAGAGGCTGAGTCTAAAGCTGTTGAAACTCTTCTTTATCAACAGTTGAGACGTCAATTTATTAAACAGTCAGCTCTGTGACACTTAGCATTTGCTTTGGAGGATGTTGCTTGCCGAAGCCTGCATTGCCTGTGCTCCGTTTGTGTTATGTAAAACTTGTGTTGTAAAAGCGTCAGCCTTGGCCCTGTGTGCTCTTTCACTGATATTTAAAAGTAGGATTACCTAAGAGAAGTTCAGAACGGGTGAAAAAACTGCTTCAAAATAATAAGATGGTGATGGTGGCCTGCACAGATGCTCTCTAGGGAATCCCACTTTTCCCTCTATCTTCCCCTCCCTTCTGAGGTTTGTGCCACAAAGCTGCAGCTGAGATTTGAACAGGGCAAGCAAGCAACCTGCCATGGAGTTATGTTCTGTCTGGTGGAACAGTCAAGTTTTCAGGGTTGAAAAGCTCATTGGCCGGAAGCAGAAGATTAATTGCATCCCTGTAATTATCTTGTCTAAACGAGTCTTTCCAGTGGACTTTTTTTGTCTTCCTCCCATGTTGCCCTTCCTGCCTGTGAAGTGTCCAAAGTTGCTAACCATTCTTGGCGAGATGTGGGTGGATACTTGGAGGTCACGTGCTCTTTAAGTAGTTGGGCTCAAAGAGTTCTCTTATTTTCTTCTCCTCAAAGACTTCTCTTATTTTCTTCTCCCCCAGAAGAGAATTAACATTTCAGAATGATTTCTGGAGGCTAAGACAGTAACAGAGTCATTTAAAAAGAGCAGTTTTTCAAGCTGATGCTCTGCCTTCAGTCTCTGGAGGTCCTTGCTGTAGCTGGTCGCTCAGACTGCCACAGTTACACTTTGGTAACTGGTGAGGCTGTAAGCCAGAAATGGCTAAACCAGGACCAGGGTGCAAAGCCCTGAGTTCTTGTTATCCTTAAATTGATCTGCTCAGGAGGTGCTGCAGGCTTTGTTCTCTGAGAATGCTTCTGGTTTACTCAATTCAGCCTTCACAGTGTGGAAAATTAAAACAAATGCTGCTTTTCTTTTTTTCTGAATTTCATTGTTGCTGGCTCTAAGAAGCAGTGGGCCTTAGTGCCAGGTCCCCATCTGCTGGATTTGCCCGATTTAAGCATCTGGGAACTGCTTGTCCAGTTTTGTTGGTGCTTGATGATGATCCCTGAAAGCAGATGGAGCTTGTTTGTGTTTCTGGACAGTGTATTTGTTACTACACTATGTGGAAAACACCAAAAATTTCTATTTGTGCTTCTCAGTGAGGTGATTTCACTTCCTTTGTGCTCAGATTTATATGACATTTTGCAGAACATAGCTTTTTGGGGCTAATAATCTGCTGCTCAGTCTGGGAAAAGCAGCACAGTGACACATTTGTGCTGTTCCCAGGGCTTTCGGCAGCCTGGGGATCCCCGTGCTGTCCTACCCTGCATCATATGGACATCTTCTGCAACCTGCTCTGGGTGAAGCTGCTTTAGCAGGGAGGTTGTACAAGATGATCTCCACAGGTCCCTTCCAACCGTACCATGCTGGAATTCTGTGATCTTCTAAGCAGGATCTCTAGTCCCTGCTTCCTCTTTAAAGGGTTTTGGTGTGTTTAATAAATGCTAAAATGGAAGATAATATTTTTAGGTTTCTGAATGCTAAAAGCAGATGAGCATCTCGCATTATTTATACAAGCTGCCTTTGAGACGGGGGGGCTGTAATTCTTCATTTAAACAGGGGCATAAACCCAGTAATAGTGCCCATGTGGTGGGGGCTGTTAAGGCCTAACTTCTGCCTTAAATTGCACCGAGAGAGGTTCCAGGGTTTTAAGCAACTTTAAAAAGTAATAATTTTCAACAGCGGATGGATGTTTCCTATTCCTCACTAATTACAACTTCTGTTCTTGCTTTTCATCGTGTTACACAAGAGCAAAGAGACAGGACTTGGTGATTTTTGGCTCCTGGGAGATTCTAATTGCATTCTTGCAGCCATTTGGAAGGACTAATTAAGCTCAACGCACAGATGAGGAATGGGGGAGTGTGTTCTTGTCTGATGTGCGTGTATGTCCCTGTTCCCAAGGTGCTTTGTTTTGCTGTGCTGCCTCTGTGAATTTCCCCTCTAATTCTGGGAGAAATTGCCACTTTTATGCAAGCTTCAATGATTTTTGAAATTTTTTTTTTAGTTGTTTTTTTGAACTTTAAAAAGAAAGGGCAGCTTTTAAGTGCAGGGCACATTGTTGTGAGGGGGTGCACGTGTTGTGTATTTGATGTCAGTCTCTCTATGAATTCTTCTTGGCACTTACTCTGCAGCCAAAGACAAGAGAGAGCAGGCAAAATCAGCAGCTGCAAACCTCCAAAGAAACCATCTTGTATCTTCCCCCAAATTCTGGGGCTTCCAAAGTTTGTCGTAGTGCTGGTTGCGCATTTGAAGTAGGACCTTAACAGTGAAATGTGAGTGATTTGTCTTGAGGGGACTTAAACTCTGCAGATCTGCCAGGTTTTGTCTGTAGTGATGAGCAAGTCACCTTGAGAGGGACAAGTTGGTGGAATTTACAACCAGGTTTACAGGGATTTTATGTGAGTTTGCCACTATGTTATGACCGTGCAGTGGATTGTGGTATATTTTTTACTCTAATGCTACCTTGGAAATTGTTATTTGTTTGCTTATTTATGAGATAATTCAGTTCAGTGAAACTTTTGGTCAGCTCTGTCTCCAGGGTCTGAATGGATGTGTTTCCTAAGGTGAAAACACAAGCAAAACTTTAGAGACCACGAACCAAGTGGTTCTTTTATGTCTAACAGTTTTGGCTAAAGAAATCCTAGAATAGGGACCGTACCTCTTATTTCTGTTTTAATGTTGAGGTTCCAGAGTACTGGGATTTGGAGGGAAGGGAGTAAGGGAAGGGATATACTGAGTTTAGAAACCAGGAGGGATGTTTGTTCTGTGTGCTTTCTCCTCTTCCCTCCCCTTTGGAAAAGAATAAATAAATCAAGAACAAAAAAGTTGTGTTTGCTTGCCTTTTTCCACACACTTTGCCTGGCTTTTGAAGATAGTGCAGGGTTGGAAAGCTGCTTAAAACAATGCCCGCTTCCAGCTCTTTTGCCCTGTGGCATCGCTTGAGCCTGTGGACTTTCATTTAGAGGAGAGAAGAAAAAAATATTTGTGTGAGACATTGGCAGCTGCTGAATCACTGTGCGTTGGCCAGCTGCCGGCTTGCCACAGGCAGCTGGGAGATTGTGTCCTGTGACAATGACTCAAGGTCCAGCTAGAGCAGAACAAGTTTGCTGTTGATAGCTGGGTTGAAAAAGCCTCCTGTAAAGGAGCAGACTCCCTCTGCAGGTATAAACTGTGTGGACCAGAAGAATTTGGGCTGTTGTAGCTGCCTGTTGCTAAAGGTACTGCTGTAGATCAAGCTGCTGTGGCACACCTCCATGGCAGAGATCATCTCGGTACTGATGTGCCGATTGTGGGCCAATTTAGAAAGTTGATCTGACTGAAATTCAGCTTTTTGGATGGATTTTCAGCTGTCTGAACAAGCTTTCTGTGTGGTCATCTGCATGCCAGTCTTGGTGCCTGGGAGGAGGATCCATCTTGATGCTGTTCCTTAACCTGCATCTGACCAACTCTGACCTACCGAAAACTGTGTGTGGCTCAGCACTTACATGCAGGTGATAAGCCAGGCTTTGAAGAAAGGTTTGTCATATAGTTGGGCAAGATGTTGGTGTTTTGGTGGAAAGACTGAAACAGGAATAAGATAGTGGAGAGGCTGCTCTTTGAAGAGCAGGTTATCTAGCTGAGAGAAGAGGTTGCTTGTTCAGCAAGGAGCAGGCCTGGTGGTACCAAGTATCTGCTATTCAGTAACATGAATTCTGAGATCCCCAAATCATGCTCAGCGAAGTTTTCATGATCACTGCAGTATCATAATCATTGTTGCAAGCAGTATTACAAGGCTGCAATAATCCCGTTCCTATTCTCCCACCCGCCAGGATGAAGGCAATCCCTGTTCTAGCAGCTGGTTCTTTTCCCAAATAAAACAACTTCACAGATCTTTTCATAAGAAGGGTTAAGAAGTGAGTGACACAGCCCATAAAACACTTAGGACATTGCGTCCCTGCTATCATCTGTTTGCTTCACAATAAACCCAATGATTTCTTCATCCTGTGCGAGGCCCTGTTAGGGTTTATCTGCGACAGCTGCTGCTTTTAAAATACTGAAAAAGACTGAAAAATTGTCTGTGGTGTGACAGTCACTTCCACGCAGCCTGTGGCAGCAGCTGCTGCTAGCTGGGATCAGAGTAGGAACAAACACAGCAGGCTGCTTTATTTATGTGCCCATGAACTTTGTTCCTTATCTCTGTACTTTGTGTTTAGTCATTGTCACGCAGTCACACTTCTTTGCTTTTTGGGGGTTTGCAGCTATGTCAGCTGGGAAAAACCAAAGAAAAACCCAGACTAGCAGGTGTCATAAGGCAAGCAAATGTGACTGCATCTTTATGTTTATTTTTTGTGGAGGAATAGGTTAAAAGGGGAAAATGCAGTTGGTTCAGCACATCCGAGGATGAAAATTAGTCCTCCATTAAGTGCTGTAAGTAGCTTTTGATTCCTTCCTTTCACCTGTGCTTCAGAATACCTGTCCCAGGTATGCCCCATCCTTGAGTTATGGCTCACCCAGCATAGAATAATAGCCTGGTTTGGGTTTGGAGTGACCTTTAAAGTCCAACCCCTCTGCAGTGAGCAGGGACAGCTTCAACTACAGCAGATTGCTCAGAGCCCCATCCAACCTCACCTGGAATGTTTCCAGGGATGGGGCATTGACCACCTCTCTGGGCCACCTGGGCCAGGGTCTTATCACCCTCATTGCTAAAATTTCTTCTGTCTAGTCTAAATCTCTCCCTTTTAGTTTAAAACCATCACTTCATGTCTTGTCACAACAGACCCTGCTAAAAAGATTGCCCCCCTCTTTCTGATAGGGCCCCTTTAAGTAGTAAGTCTGTTCTGCAAGCTGCTTGAAACACCAACATCACATTTCACTAGGTTAAAATTTTACTTCAGGAGGTTTGTGCCCATGCACTTTTCTGTCGCCTGCATGTCAGAACCCATAAAAGCTGTCTGACAAGAGCCAGCCCTCCCACTTGAGGAATTTCTCTCTGTAAAGAGTTTTATTTGCAGCAGCTCTTGAGTTATAGTGTGCAAGAGTAAAGTTGAATGAACAGCTTGTGGTGTACCTTCCTCTCTTCCACCTCCTGATGCAAACCCCCTCATTCTCCTATGGTCAGGGTGAAGAGAGCTGGGACAACACAAGGAGTGGGTTGTGTGGATACCAAGGTGGGACTTGCTCGGGAGAGGGGAGAATAATGTGGAAATTCCCCTGGTGTAAAATTTCTTGTGTCCTTGAGGACTTACAAGCTCTGCCCTGGTCTTGACCAAGACCTAGGCTGGCCTCTGCAGAGAGAAGGTGGGAAAGAGCTGAGAAGGGAATGTTTTGTAGTTCAAGAACACTGCCAGGCCTGAGCTGGTTCCATGCCTCAGCATGGCTCTGCTCCAGACCTCATAAACCCTGCTGGACTTCAGCTGGCTAAATACAGAATCAACCTTGTTGTTTCCGTGTACGTGGCATAATTAATCTGTAATCCAGATAAACAATCCCCAGGTAATCAAGAGCTAAGTGTAGACTAGTGGTTTCGTGAGGCGTGGTTGTGTTTCCCGCCTAGTGACTGTGCAGTGTGGTCCCCTCTTGTTAGACTTTGGAGTTGGATGGTTTTTTTCTTGTTTTCCCTTTCCCCAGTCAACATGTACTTGAATGTGCACTTCTAAGCTGAATGGCAGAAAGCTCCCCAGAGCTGTTCAGTGGCTTCCGCTGTCCTTCAAAACTCATGTTGTCCTGTGCATCTTTTGCCTCTGAAGCGTCTTCGGCCAGAGATGCTGTGGCAACATCCCTGTTTTTGCTTTTCTCTTCCACAACGTTCATGTAAGCCATTTGTTTTTCTTGTTTGCTTCTCTTCTTCATGACAGATGACATCTGGGGGAACTGAGAGCATCCTGATGGCCTGCAAGGCGTACCGAGACCTGGCTTATGAGAGAGGCATCAAACAGCCGGAAATGTGAGCGATATCTCTGTGGCTTGGGTTTTGCTGTGTAGGATTTACCTCTGAGTTGCGGTGGATGCTAGACCTCCATAATCCTTCATTTCATAGTTCATTACCACCTCCTCCACGTGTCTGAAGGAGAGAAACCTGGGTTGAAAGAAGCAATGCAAAAGCACAGGAACCTTTAAGCAGCCGGGGAGGCCTGAATGTTGCCAGGGGACTGTAGTTGCTGTGCTACACAGGTATATTTTGGCAATACCTGTGTGCCACTCTAGACACAGCCTGCTCCCATCAGCTTAGGGCCCCTCTTGAGCGAGATTGACAGGCCTTTTGAAGTCTTCAATGGGTTTGATTTATTCAGATCATCATTACGTTGCTAATAGAGGATTTGTTCTCTCTAACATGTTGCTTTTTTTCCAGATGGTGCATCCAAAATATTTCTCTGGTTAATTGCTTATGAGGGAGGAAATGTAAAAAGAGATGAAACACTGCAGTGTTCATCTTCTGCTGAATTCCTGTGGTTCTTTTCTTCTCTAACATTTGGCCCTGATACAGATATGGTGCCTCAAAAGACAAGGTTAATGAAAGCTGTTCAGCCACTGCCGCTGGAGATGGAAGACAGCAAATGTTATGTTTGTTTGCTGTATTTGTGCTGCTCATCCCCTTTGGTATCACCTCATACACCCCTCTCAGGGAGAGTGGCTGGTTGGAGATGGTCCAATATTGTTTGATAAGACAAGAAATGAGCTTTCTTGGGAATTTGAGTTCCTGTTTCACAGAAGACCATGCAGTGGGGTAGAATTACTGTCATAGGTTTTCTCTGGGTTGTTCAAGAGCAAGTGTCCATCATTTTGGTCTAGAACAGCACATGGTCTCTTTTCTGTCCCAGATATTTTCTCTTAACTCCTTTTTTTTTTTTTTTTTT